>CM030369.1:94452854-94469127 GCA_003604175.2 Clonorchis sinensis | reverse complement strand
AAGGTCTGTGGTTCGAACCCGACCTCTGCCTCTCGATTTTCCCTGTCTAGGCTTGGGCAACCTGGCGGTATATCAACCCTCGTGCTTCCTTCCGGTGGCATGCCAGCTAGGCAACGAAAGGATGTTACCGCTGAACGATGATCTGTGATACACTGGAGGCATTGTACTTTTGCGTTTCCGGATGCCCTTGAATCAATTCAAATGAATCAATGAGTCAGACAAACGATTCACAGATAGGAGGTACGAGCAAGCTCTTCAGGGAGGAGTAGATTCGTGGATAGTTTACTGGTGATGCGCTAATTTGGTGTAGTTCTGTCGGAAGGAAAATAGCAGCCTGCAGTGTATTGTGTGGTAAATGTTCTATGGGAGCTCGCCCAAACCAGCCATACTGTTTACTGTTTGTAGATATTGAAACGTCAAGTCAAAGCACGCCTAACATGGGCGAAAAGACATTCTTAGGGACAGACTTGAACCACTAACCTGCCGCTTTTCAAACTGGTACTCGACTGCCCTAGCTACTGAGATCGCTTGCTCTCCATCGCGCTTATGTACGTTAACTTCAGAGTTTATTCAGTACGCCTCTATCTAATGGATTAACAGTTCATGTCTGTATTTTGTTATTCGGCGGCATCTGCGTTTTGTTCACCTTGAAAGTTATCCAACTTCTTGATTTGAGCACCAGTCTCGTTCCAATTTATTGACGTATATCTCTTCCTCGTATACCACATTCTCATACTATTCATGTAAAACATTAATTGTCCAACTAATTGGAAGTATCCGCTCGATATGTTACAGCTTATTGGCTATGGGGTTTCTGATTCGGATCTAACATTTTACTTTTCCAGCCCGTGGCTGGAAACAGCAAATACACTGTATTCAAGTCACTCATGAGACCACCATGCGCAATCATTTTATTGGGGTATGGTAACATCCGCACCACTCCACGCCCCTCAGATACTTGTGCTGAGCTTGCTGTCCAAGGAGACTTTGAGGATTATCCACCGGATATACCTTCTTACATCGTTTTATACAACCAGCTCAGCAGTCTGATATTGACTATCGTCTTCTGAATCCTATCAAACTGCTTCTGCATTTCGAGTGCGTTTTCCCTGATTGTATCACTTCCTTGTGTCTCATTGATCCGGAAGCCTGAGCTACCATATTTTCCTCATTTCTCTCTTTCTAGAATATAAGCGCTCAATCGACGCTCATCTACTGCATAGCGATTGGCATCTTATGGTGAACAAAGACAGTGGACGGGTGACGAAACCAATTTTTCAAGGTTTGGATGCGTTCTGGCCTGCTGTTCTGGTATGTGTTGCGAACATTTCATTCACACTTCGAACTAATCCGACTTGAGTCTTGTTACTCGTAGAAAAATTCTCCTATGCGAACTCTAATTTCTGCTGTAGATGCTCGTAGGTGTTCAACCTCCATCAAAGAGCCCGTTTTCCATATCTCCTGAAGTAGCTGGTGTGGGGTTTTGAAGTCATCTTCTGTCTCACGATGGTATGTTTAGGTGCAGCGTGATTGCTGAAAGCGGAACTCACCGTATCTGGGGCTGCGATGTCAACAAGCCTAGTTGTTGTTGCCCAAGGCCAATCAGATTCTCCTGACTGGTTCACAAGAAGACAGTCGTGCAACACTCATTGTATGACTAAAACATTGTTGTTTCCTAATCGGGACAGGTTTTGTTCTTTGAGGGAGAATGCGTGGGGTGGATAGGAAGCCTCATTAGGTCAAGTTGGGCGTTCTGCACTCGGGAAAACAGTTTCACTACCAAGGTTTGCAGGGATATCGAGGAATGAGTGTAGATAATTTGGAAACAGATGTCAATAGTTCGGAATCGAAAGGTCTTTCTATGAGCGAATACAGTCCTTGGTGGTGAGTTAGTCTCTGAGTGATTGCATAATCGTGATAGCTTGCATTTCGAATTTGTAACCTATTACTGGACGTGGATGTTGTTCAGGAGAGACGAAGTGTATGCGCGTAGCTAAGGTGGAAATATCCCCTCCGAATCACGCACTGGTGGCAAAACGTTTGCAAGTTAATTCTCAAGTTGGGAGAACCGATCAACAGCCACGTGATCATCAAACCATAGACGCACCTGAGCTACCAATTTCTGGGATTCATGACGGTGGACGTACGTGAACACCTCTGTTGCTCTAGGATACCTATGACCGTAGGAGACTTTTATTTCATTCCCAGAGATGGTAAACTTTCTATCAAGACAGTTTAAAATGCGTCTGTCTATATAAAATTAATCCCGTGATGCATGTGAAAGACTCCGTGGGATGATGTAGGTTGACTTCTGGAGTTCCTAAAGTGGAAGGGGCGTACAACGGACCTGAGAGCCGGAAACATCGTCGGCCAGTCACGGTAGAGATGTAAACGATTCTCAGTCCAACTATTTAAGCACAGACATGCGATGAGGAACCATCCACCCAGCAGCACACTCTTCGTATAATGGCGAAACTTTTGCGAAACACTCGCCAAGCTGAGCACCTAAGCCAACAGCTACTGAGTATACCCAAGCTATCAATATCCTGAAACGTCGCCAAAAGTTTTGAGTTTTTGACGCTCCAAACAACTCGTTTTTAGGAGATATTAGGCTGTTAACGGGTCTCTTACAAGACGGAGACTACATTTCCTCCACATATTCGGCCGCCTGTAAGTAGTCCTCAAGAATGGATGCTTGCCACACAGAACAGTGAACAAACGAATCGAATCATGCTCACGAATGGTCATAACCGTATGAAAAAATGTAAACCAGTAGTGACAGACTCACGTTTGTCAACAACAGGACCAGATCCTCCAGAATAATTCGACATAACGCTAGAACACAGGCTTAAATCCACGACCGTGAAGGATAGGGCGAGTCTCGAAATCAAATTGTTCAGATTTACCAGAAACAGCAAAAATCAAAACAGCAGCAATGGAGCCTGCATCGGAAGCCGTCCCTCCAGACAAATCAGAGTTAGAACGAAACGTACATACCAAAATGCTTATCTGATTGAAGGCTTTCGCCTTCACCTTTTCGCAACCTCAATACAGTCGCACAACAAATCACTCTTCATTTGTCTTCAGTGTCCATTCTGTTGTAACTGTGCGCTAGCTGGGTGATTTAGGAGATGGATGGAACTTATTCTATCTCGATTTGATAGATTAAGTAATTGAATGAGAAAACCTAAAGGAAGAAGGCAAAGGACACCGGATGAAGAACAACTATATTGCGGATGAACCAATGAAAAAAAGCGGCTCATTTGGCTACAACAGAGAGAAAATGGAGTCTCAGTGAAATGTTACAAAAGGCAGAATTGTTCTTTAGGACCTGACCTAACTCATTCGTAGAACACAAGGATGTTAACAAACGGCAGGGCCAACCGGGTTTGAAAAGAAGCAATCGATTAGTCAACAGCAGAACTTGAGCTGCGAAACCTTCCACGTGCCTCGACGCCTCCAATACCTCCAATGGTGTAGAAAACATTAGATAATGGCTGCAGGAAGCCTTTTATTGGCCAAAAAACAAAGCGTTCGAGACACGACGCCTTGCGGATCGAGTAGTCCTGCAGCGGTTTAATATTATGACCCCTTTAGTGTCTCTCATGTGGTCAACCGTGATCCATTCTGCATTGTGGACGTGGCATGTCGCGGTGTCAGCTTTGGGATTCCCCCTTGTGTACGCAGCTCTTGTCCCATTGCTCATCGTTCTCTGGGACAAGGAAATTCATTACTCTAGGATGTGAATATGAACAAAATTCATTACTGTCTCCCCATTGTGGAGCTTCAATTCTTCTGGCCCTGTAACTATCCATTTTATGTTCAATACGTTTATTTGCAGAGTCTTACCGGCGACCTTGACGGGGCATTGAGGCATGTGACAGCTTATCATGAAGTGTGGAAGCAATACGGTTTCATTCCGGAATCCTACAATGTAGTCACTCGTGAAGCTGTCGTAAAACAAGAAAGTTATCACCTACGACCTGGTAAGTGGTAGTCGAGTCTCACATTCAAGTTGTAGTGTCCCACGTAGAGTTCCGAGTAGAGTCTCCGTAACACTGGTCCTAGATACTGGTTTTGAGTGTATTGGGCCTCAGATGGTGTCGATTTTTGAGTCAGTCGGTTATCCTACTCTGTCACTCCACAAAACGATAGCATTAGATTACACGGGAAAGCCGGTCCCATCAATCGGTCATCTAGCCACCGGAAATTCTGTATAATTCACTCTATTTTGGCTTCAGTCTACGTCCATTGCGATACCCATGAACTTACAAGCGTCTGTGAGGAAGATTCCTGCCCTGTTTTCCCCTGTTGACACCTCTATGGGATCCTTTCATGCAAAGACCACCTCTGTAAAAAGTCTCACATTTCATTCTCCAAAGTGAGCCATTACAGTAGATAAAGCAACTTCCCCATGAATCTGAATTCTATACAAGAATGGCACGAGGGCTAATTCCG
Source organism: Clonorchis sinensis (assembly GCA_003604175.2). Taxonomy (NCBI): domain Eukaryota; kingdom Metazoa; phylum Platyhelminthes; class Trematoda; order Opisthorchiida; family Opisthorchiidae; genus Clonorchis; species Clonorchis sinensis. The sequence goes on along the minus strand of CM030369.1, from coordinate 94,464,669 downwards.
CTCTGATCGACATATCCATTTTTTTTAACTTTACCACCCTCGTCGCTGAGGCCCAAAAGTAGTTCCTCTCTATTTTCTCCACCATATAAATACTGTGCGTGCATTCCCGTCGGTGTAGTCAAGATTGTACGATGTTTAATCAGTCTGGCGTATCACACTTCACACATTTCGAAAATGTACACAATCGGGAAATCAAACCAACGATTTTCGTTTGCCTCCTTTCAAAGGGACAATTCCGAAGACCGGTCGAAGATAGTATCTACTGTGACGAAGTGTATTGGTGAAGTACTGTTCAAGTAGCAAACTTTAAGTAGTCTGTTATGGAACAGGATTTCTGTAGACGAGGTCAAATGTATCAGGATTTTTCCACGTTTGTGCGACAAGTTACCCCGTTTGAGGCGATTGGCTTCATTCATTTGCCTAGTTAATCCATTTCACACGGTTTTCCCATTACGATTGTGAGGCTCCCAATGACCACGCGAAATGGTTGTACAAATCTGAAGGTCCTTATCCAGTGACCTAAGTACGTTATCTGCTATTGCAAACGAACCGTTGTTTCTTAGAATAGCACAATGGACTAACGAAAGTCCAAAACGGATGAAGTTTCTAGTTGGATAAATTTCCGTAAAACGCTTGTGTTAAGCAGAGGCTAAGTGAAAAGTCCACAGAAATCGATGTTATTCTTCGGAGTAACCGAATGACTTACTACTGAAGTCGATTTAACACATTATATTTTTGCTGCTGTTCAACTGAGTAATTGACCAACTCTGACCGGAAGGTCCGTGGTTCGAACCCCACCTCTGTCTCTCGACTTCTGTCTGGGCTTGGGCAACCTGTGATTACCTCAGCCCTCGTGTGACATGCCAGCTAGGCACCGAAAGGATGTTACAGCTGAGCGATTTTTTTTATTTTCCAGCACAGATTTTGTTGAAAACAAAATTTACACTGGGTTTGTGCTCCTTCGGGTGGAACCGCCGTATTCTTGTGATGTGGGACGTTTTGATAAGCCGAATAGTTGCACCTTATCAAAAAGGCAACACAGTGCGAGTGTTGGGTTTGTGAACGAAGTCAGTACTCCCCTCAAAAGAACACCTTTTTACAACAGTAACTTTTCGCCTCACAAGGATGATTCTTAGTGCGGCGAGGTCCCGTTGCTATATCCAGCCATAACCATGACCTTACTCACTCATGACTGGAAGTCTGGATGGAAGCTTTACGGAAACCGAATGAACACAGTACTAGGTCTCTACCTCCGATGATCCCATGTGGTACTCAATAACAAACCTTGCAAAAAAGAGCACCCAGGGGACACGTGAGGAAATTCAAGCAAGATGACTGGGGGTTAGGAGTGGAAGTCATTAATACATCTGATAAGTTCGGTGAGAAGCATACACCGAAGTCTTGGAAACTCCACACTCATACATTATCAAGCTGATGCATTGCCAATAAAACCCCACATCCGGCTGCACGGGATCGGCCAACGTGCAATTTGTGCGGACAGATTGCTATCGACAGAAAACCACTAACTTTGGACGGTCCTGACACGAGCTTGAAAACCAGTCGCAGTACAGAAGTGACTGAACTTACAGTTGTGAGTTCTTGATAGTACGGGCCATCTTCTGTTGGAAGGGAAAACAACCTGTAATGGCGGGAAGACCTGCATCATGCATAACCAGACCGCAAACCTATTCGATACCCCTCGTCAGTGAGATTTCTGGATAGGCGTCTTTGAACAGGACTACGCATTGATATGTACCCACTACCCTATTTAGTCCTAGTTCTTTTTCGAATTGTTACGGATTGGTCGTTCCACAGTTCTGGCTTGCGCGCCATATGAAATCTTTGAGGCATAATGACGAGGTGATTTTTTCTAAAATGGATGTCAGGCGTGAACCAGTTCCAAAAGGTGTTGAGATAGGCACGGCTTAGAAAACGGTGATAGTCTTATTAGGGAGCACAACTCGAATACGCCTTCTTCTAGTAGAGCACCTTCTCGTACCCCACAACATATTCTTGCCAAAATGTTTTGTGTATCTACGGTCGCAGTGGAAACCCGGTGGCCTGGTAATTGTTTTGAGTACTGAGTCCCAAAAATGCGAAACCTATTCAGGATGACGAGACAGTAAGGCGTCTACGGCGACTGAGTAATCTTCCACAAAGGATCAGAGTTTCCGACATATTTCCTTAAGCAGTTATATTGGTAGTCTGTCGCAGATTGACTTGCCGACTTCATTTTCAGTTAGACGAATTTTTTTAACAGCTCGGTAATTGGGGATCGAATTAGCGAAGTGGTACTTCGGATGTCGTTCTTCTTATCAATCGAGTTAGATCTCATTCTTCGTAGGAATTGAATACAGGAGGAGCCTGGGAAATTGTCGGGATGATTGATAAACAGTGTTGGGTTTCGTATACGCTGGTCACTGATCTCTGCTTTTTCTAGACAACTTTTGGCACCTAGGCACGTGGTTTACCCAAAAGCTGGAGTTCCCTGTGATACAGCCCCTTTTTCGCATCCTTTTGTGCCTCAGAGTTTATCGAATCTGTATACTATCTCTACCGCGCAACCAAGGACCCGCTATTCATCCGAATGGGGGTAGATGTGCTTACTTCCATCGAACTCGTGACGAAGACTCGGTGTGGATTTGCGACGGTACGTAATAAGTTCAGTCATCCTAATTTTGCTTGCGCATGACATATCATTCTCACATCACCTTTTACCCATCTAGGTAGTAAATGTCACCACGCACGAATTGGACAACCGAATGGAATCCTTCTTCCTCTCAGAGACCACCAAATATCTATATTTGTTGTTTGACGAGGATAACTTCATCAATGAATTGCCCGGCGACCAACCCATCTCACGACCGCACATCTCTCCTTCCGGCAATCAGTGCTATCCAGAACTGGGCGGTTATATATTCAATACGGAAGCTCATCCGATCGACCCAGGTGCCTTAAACTGCTGTTTCGCCAACAATCTCGACGATTCGCTATCTTCTGTGGAGGACCCTCTAGCGGAGGAGAGACCTGCAATCCCAACTCCGGACTTAATGGAAGACCTTGAGGCGCTGAGAATTAAGGAAAATGAATTCAATCCACTGGACCAGTTGTTGGCTTTGATCGACTCAGCTTCTCAGAGTTCGTCGCACACAGACCCGGACGGGTCGGGAGAATCAGCCTACTCTTGTGCTGATGAAAACCCGGTTGAACGTGGTCTGCTCGAACCTTGGACTGAATTACGTAACATGGTACTTAGCGCAATTTCGTCGCCCCCACCAACAGCCATTCCTTCGAACCGAACCTTTGAAGTACCCGTTTTCGATGATCTTCACTCCATTCGACCTCAACTACTAACCTGTCCATCTCCGCCTTTCCACCAGCGGTACACGATCGGTGGTCAATTGGTCAATTTCGCAAACTAGCCCCATACACAACTTTTTTGCACTGTGATATTTACTACTTTATATTTGTTGTCGTTTACTAGGATAATGAGTGCAACTTTCTCAACTTTTTGTGAATTACAAAGCGGGATATTTTTTCACATTTTTTCGTCAACATACTATTTCTGAATGGTTCTCATTTTGTTTGCAATGAGAGTCGGGTTTATCTCGAGTTCATGGCAGCTGTGCACGGATGAGCAGTGTGGTTTTCTAGGAGAGCAGTGGTGGACAAGGTCGCTGCTGGCGCCATTACCCTGTCACTCCGCGATGCAGTTTTGTGGGACTGCTCAGTCGATCAGCATCTGGTGATTCGTTAATGTCAATTCGTTGCCCTATACAACTTAGCTGTGTGATTCAGGTTACCGACGAGTGATTCGAATCAGATTCAACCCTAAAAACACGTTAAAGCACTTTCAGCAAGAGAATGTTATCAAGGTAAACAAACTGTGCTGAGCCCGAGATGACTCAGTGCTTAAAGAGTAAAGTTGCTGGCCGGGAGGTTCGTGGTTCGAAGCCTCTGCATCTCGACTGTTCCTGTGTAGGCTTGGGCAACCTTCGAGGATCTCAGCCTTCGTGCTTCCTTCGGGTGGCGTGGCAGCTAGGCCCCGGAAGGGTGTTACAGTTGAACGACTACTATGACTGGTAACTGTGCTGGATCCTGTCGTCGCAGAATGGGTACAGTTTACGGCAATAACACGATGCTTGATTCGAGCCAGCTTGTTGTTTACGGAACATGGGGTAGCCCTGAAGTCCAGGTTTGCTACTGGATATTTCAGTTTACCCGTAAAAGCGTTCAATTGGCGGAGTTTTTAGGAGTGTGTTTCCCTCTGGACTAAATCGGTTAACAGGCAGCCCGCGTTTCGATGTGGGGAATCCTTACCCCCAATGGAAAATCAAGAAACCTAACGACAACCAAGGGACTAATGGAATCAAAGGAAGAAAACTACGAAAAATATACCACTGAATCAACCAATCAAGGGAACAAATCCAGACCACAAAGCAAGAAGAAAACGACCGAATCACAAGAGAACAATCACACAGAACTGTCATCCTGAATGCGCCCAACGAACCAACCAGACACAAAAGATTGAGACCAACTCAGATTCATAGGGGACCAATCAAACTACGCGAAGGCCGCTTTCAGAGCTACCAGATGCTGTTTAGGAGCTATATGAGCACATGCAGATGAGGGGAATTTACCCACTCAACCCCGCACTGACGATGTCACCTCGATTGGTGATGAAACGTTTGCAATCCAACTGCCAAGCTCGGCGAACAGACCAACAACCAATCAGTGCACCCGAGCTACCTATATCCCACAACATTGCCAATTGTCGTGGCATTTCAACTGTCGCATGTCCATTCTCGTTTCATGGCAGCCACTAAGTAAATTTTGGGCTCATTGAAAAGCTCTTCTACGCTGTGCATTCTGCTAAGCCTAAGGATTTCCAATCAGAGTTGAGAGCCGATTCAATATTTTCACTGCTTTTGATGAGCTGAGACGTTTGGAGTGTTGCGTCGACTTTTTCATCTATTTCAACCTTTTGCTAATCCGTGATAACGAACGACACTAGTGGATGTTTCTGTAGGCATCAGCATTGCTAACCACTCACTCAGAATGCAGAGGTGACTTAGGCTTCAAGTGAGAACTCATCAAACCTATCTTAGTGGCAGCGTAGCCAGCACAGGTTTAGGAAATGCGTAATACAGCGGCGGTAGCGAAGTGAGGAGAAAGGAGGAAGTTTATTGGATTCGAGTGTTCTCATATATCGGGCTGAATCCGCTATCACCTGGAATTGGAGACGATGTAGTATCAGCGCTGGTGAGTGAATTTCCTCAGGAGTACACAATACAGAATATAACAGTTACAGCCGATGTATGTTGATTTGGCTTTCAGCCTTAGAAACGAATGAGTGGACAATCCGTGAAGTAGTCAGACGGACCAAAGTACGATCGTGATCCAGACCTGAATGAGGACCTTTTGGGTTTACTACCATACTGAGGGCATAAAGATGGGATGGGGAAGAGCCAGTTAAACTGTTATTCGGACACCCATTAAAAGTATTGCGAGCTGATAGAAGACGTTTGAGGAAACGACCGGATTACATTGTCTGAAGCATTCTTGACAAAACAGCAACATGCGCTGATCCCGTAATCTTGGTGTTTTTACTGTCCACTTTGTGTTTTCACGTCAGTTATTTGGAATGATGTCTCTTCACATTCTGTTTTACAAATAGACCTTTGTCCGGCTGCTCAAGTCATTATTCACGCGGTAAGAATGGTGTTACGGCGGATAAACACGGGTGATCGCGTAACATTCTGCGGGGCTCCTATCTTGTCCCTAGAACTTGTCGACGGACAAAAGTCGATGGCTTCTGTTGGAGAATTACTGTCGTCGCACGTGGCACTGGAGTACCGTGACCAATCAAGGAGGTTGTAACAAAAAGCTAGGTCAACAGGTTTTGAAAAGCATTCAATAGAGAAATATGTACACACAAGGGTTTCCGAAAGCGCACCATCCGGTTGGCACGACACAAACTGGTTTGAAAGAAGATACAACAACCGTTGGTGTCATCGGCGATAGCGAAACCGTTTGAAATGGAACCACAGCTGGAAAATATTGTTTTGGAATTGACAACGAAAACCATGTTTGTAAGAGTACTCCCATTCGCGATTGACGATCTTGAAAGCGATATCTTCGTACGGAGGGCCTGCGGAGAACCGCAAAATAGCGAAATCTCGTTGCGATGGATCTTCGCATGGGGTAAGCGTGTAGGTGGGTGTTTTGCTCTTATCGATCAGGTCCGGATAGAAGACGTTGAACTTGTAGCCTTGGACAACTTTCGGAGGCGGGTTATCCAAGTCATAATGGGTCTGATTGTACTTGTTCCATACAAATCCAGTGTGCACGCGATTGAAGAAACGGGGTTTTCGTGGTCGGTATTTATCAGACCACAGGAAAGACTGGTCTTCCAGTGGGATCTGAAAAAAGAGGCAAGGGACGATGGTGTCAATTTAGTGTCATCCAGGACGTAGAGTTTGACTCACATCCGAGTGCGAACCTTAGCAAGATGGGCTGATGTCGATAGTGTATACACTTCTATACAGGGAGAAAACAGATGCAGCATCCGAGGAGACCATATACTAATAGGGAAAATCACTTGAAGGAAAACAGGGGAATTATTTGCCCTTGGCGATCACTTTCCCCTCTAACCCATAACGGTCTTCATTGTTTCGTTTAAGTACGTCTTCGAAGCTGCAACTACCGGATGCGCAGCCATTCATCATAAAGTGAAACGAATTTGAAGACTATCAGACGAATTGTCTTTCAATCCTCTAGTTTCTTGGGAGAAGATAGAGTATTTAGGCGAGTGAGAAAACATCCCGGTGGAAGCTATCTTTCTAAAGCCATCTATCAGGAAAGATCGTAGCACCACGAACAACTTGAAGATATAGGGAGCTTACACTTATGGCAAGCAGGAACTTTCTAACTTCAGCTATAAGGGGGGAAATCTGAAAGTCATCCTGCAGTCGGTGCAATGTGATGGGAATGCGATTAGGTGCATATGCAGACAGGTATGGAGGTCACTTTAGAGAGTGATGATTCCGAAAGTGAACAGGGGAGCTATACATTTTTTTAGATTACACTCCTCAATGAGGACGCAAACCAAATGTTGAAAAGGTTTAAGCTACGTTTCAGATGGATTAGATAACCCTTCAAATTGGTGCAGTGCGTTTATTTTCACCCAGTGTGCAATGTGCTGTATGCTTGCGAAACGGTAGATTGGGGAGGCCTTTGAATGTTCATTTCTCATCGCTGTTTTTGCGCAGGTGAATTCGTAACCAATTGTGCAACAGGTACTTCGGTTGAGGACTTGTAACTGTGGCCGTTCGGTCAAGTGGTAGTCCGTTTTCCGAAAAGAGGGCTACCTTTGTTGGTTCCTTCTGACAACAAAGTGAACAACGCGTAGCTTAGCAGAAGGGTATGAAGGAGGTTATGAGAAGCCTGGAAATTGTGTTCACATTTCAGCCTTCAGGATGGTTCGGCTGTAGACGATTGCTTGTATCGCCGAGCAACTTCAAGCGCTGCATCACTGTGTGCTGCACATCATTCGCAATTATCGTCTAACAGAACGTCAAGGCCTTGTATGGCAGCTACTGGACTGCAGATATCCTAATTACTTACCTGAACAGAGAATTGTGCGTCTTCTCCATCCTCCATTCCTTCCCGAGCACGTCGCATGAGCTCCTCCTCTTCCGATGCGCGCATAGCTCCTGTTCGTAGGACTTCTTTACGCTGAGATTGAAAAAAATGGTGTTCGGTTTAGTTCAATGAAAATTAATGCACGAAGCGAGCGGAAGAGTATAAAAACCACTTCAAAAGCGGAAAATGAACTCACATGATGAAGATGACGGCAATAATAATGACAAGCTATGTTGTAATTGATCAGGTTTATGTGAACAATGTATCGCGAGCGATCTGCAACTGCTCCACAGATGATCCGTAATACACCACCCATAACCTCGAAAGCTCACTCCTGCCACTCCAACCAATCACTAAACAGGAGGAAAACGACTAAATTATCTATTCTAATACCTCTTTCAGGCATGGATAGCTCCGGGGTTTATCTAGAATACACCAGTAAGTTATGCTTGCACATTCGGCAAGCTACTGCCCTTGAATAAACCGGTCACTTAAAGTATTTGGGAGTTGTAAATTTTTTTCAGTTAACTGCGTCCGAGTTAAGACTTGAAGTGGTCAATACCCATATGGATTGTTACGCCCGTTCAGCAGAACAATAGGGTGGAATTCCACTGGCATTCAGTCAAAAATCGTTTAGAGGAGATGTGATATTACAAACATTCCCTCCAGAAAACACCGTAGCGCCAATAATCAAGAGCAGTTGGTAACTTTGTGGTTGTAGATTTCTGCACCACAATCACAACACAGATGTCATTATCTATCTGGACCCTGGCACACCACTGGAATGGTCAATTACCTACGGATCACCTATTCGGGTCGACATTGTTTGGTCCTGATTATCAGTTAGTGGTGCGCAGCTCCACACCATCGTCAGTGGTCTACGCAGGACTATGGGAACACCCCAACGGAATTGAGAACCCCGTTCTACAGGCTGTGGTGTGAAAGTCACGTCACTGTACGGATACTAAAGTGAGTTTGGACGACCGTCTGTCCAATCGACTGCTCGGTTAGTCAGATTCCCCTGGCTGCTGATCTGCTCACTGAGTTTAGCAACTAACTTGAGAACGTTTCGTCATCATGCGAGTAGACATCTAACAAATTTCTAACAAACTGCTGGTTGATCAATTTTTCGTTTCATTTCGGTAGCTCTGCAGCGATGCGCGCTGGTCAACTGAGTTGCGGGGCCCGACCGAAAGCTGTCACCTTGTCGTGGTGGTCGGGCTTCTGTTGAACTGATCCTGCGGGCTAAACTGACTGGAACTTAGTTACTGAAGGTTCAACCATGCCAGGAAGGCCAACGGGGAGCAGCCCGACGAAGAACAACAAGTCCCCGTGCTGCATGTGATCGCGTTACGAGGCGGTCTTGGGGGTAAAATCGTCCTGTCCTCTGCGATAGGTGTGACAGGAAAAAGGCGTTTCCCCCAGGCAACCAGCATTTCCATATTCATGCAAGCAGCGATGCTGCCTTACCTCGAAGAGGGATGGGTTAGGAAAGATCAACCCTAAAATCCGCACACTCCGATCGCCCAACGGCTGACCGTGATCGACGGCGCGTTATTCAAAACCAAAGAGTCCGGTGTTGCTCAAAAGGCACCTGCTGTGCGCAGCTGCACAAAGTGTGAGACAGTAATGCCTTACTCCCTTCGTCCTCGGGCCAGGCCAGCCCCCTGCGACCAAGCGGGTCAGACTACTAAGTTATTAACTCTAGGATGAGTCCCCTAAGAAAACTCTAACAACCCCTGCCTTGCGGTTTAGACTGTTGAGTCAGAGGTTAGGGGCAGGGTCCCCGAACAAAGCCCCTACATCCTCCCACTGTCTTGTGGGTCGAACTTTTGAGTCAAGTACTCAAGGTGGGATATCTCAACCAAACCCCCTTCTGCTGCGAAGTATCATTCACCCTTGCAATTCCTCGGTCACCGGCCTTCCCTCACATCCCATCGAAAGGTGCAGTGCGATCAACCCACCTGCCAGTCCTCTTGCCATTGTTCCGCGTCTAGACCATCGCCCGGAAAAATAAGCCAAAATAATCACTTACTAACCTCAATAGATCTGATCCACGTTGCAGCCTTTAAGGTCCGCACTGTAAGTCGAATTAGGCAACAGGCATCTCTTGCTCAAACTTTGTTTGCACTATCTGCCGATAGATGCTGTCTCCGAAATACGCATACAGGACCCCACTTCAGTCGTGCACCTCAAGCCACTTAAGACAACCTCAGAGGTTCCACATTTCACTCTTCAGGTATCTGGTGATCGTGACGCAAAGGCTCGTGGTATCTGCGGTGTGATAGTTGCACTCAGCCTCAAAGCTGAAGGCGGTTTACTGGAACAGCAAACACTCGTCTTTGCGCTGTGCGGTTGTCTGGCTCAATTAAGATCAATGCAGGTCGATTGTGTTTATTTGTCGTAGTGGCATACGCTCTAACAGACCGCAGTCCTGAGACTGAGAGGGACGAGTTTTATCAAGATCGGTCACGACTGCTTCGGTCGGCAAGTATGGATACAGTAATCCTGGCGGGTGGTATAAATGCCCAAATTGGACCACTAAGTCTGGAAGAAGCACAGTTAGGTCGTAGATTTGGAGTCGATGCTCAGCGTACGGATAATGGAGAGCAACTAAGTCAGTTGTGTGCAGATCATCCTCCGTTCTTAGCCCGTACAGAATTCAAGCACAAAAGCTCACACCGAGTTACTTGGATGCCACCAATCGCAAGAGTTATGGACTCAGTCGGACCATGTGGCTATCAGTTACCAATGGAGAGCCTCAGTTAGGGATTGTCGTTTCTTCTAGGGTGCGCAGCTTGACCCTGATCATGCCATTGTGCGAGCCGGGTTATCAATTCGCTTTCCGTCAGCATTACGCGCACCAAAGCAGAACATTTCCATTCAGCAACTTCGGTAGGTTTCAGTAGCTGAAAAGTATCGAGTCAAGCTGGCTAGAAAGCCACCGGAAACGCAGTCATGCGAATGACAGCGATTGATTGGAGAATGAATAGAAGCTGATTAAAGAAGCTACGCCCTCAGTTTTCAGAACTGTCTGTCGAAGCAATCCGACTCGACTAAATGAACACTAGATATCACCGAAGTCAGTATATCTTATCGCTGGCAAGAGGCATACGATCAACTGTCGATTACGATGGCGCACGCAGATCCCTCAAAAACCGGACGGATAGTCAGGAGCTTGAAGAATAACAGAGAACGCTGATGGATTTCGAAGGCCCAAGAGATGGAGATGGCTTTCGATGTAGGCAATAGCCACTCTATTTCAGCTGATTCGACCGACCCGTCGAAGAAGACTGTCAGCGAAACAGTATGCGAAGAATACGGAACAGAAATTCATTCACAAAATCGCCGTCTTGAGCGATGAGCTCAGCGCAGTTTAGTTGGCCTCCTTTAACACAAAGGTTGGAAAAATCCAGCGGGCCTGAATGGAACATCAACACCAACCCACCGTCAAAAACAGAAATCCAGGGTGAGATATCAATCCTCAAACGCGACAAGGCACTTGGCCAGGATGATCTGCACCCCGCAATCGTCAGTGAAGATTGTGATGTCCTGGTGAAGTATGTCAATCATACTGCAGAAGATTTGGAACGAAAACAATACAAGTCGAATGGAGCTCGTCGACCGTCTCCCAGTTTTCAAAAAAGGGCGCAATAACGCCGTGCGAAAACCATCGTGGCATCAGCCTGGTATCCGTCGCATCTGAGGTGCTCTCTGGCATCGTTTCGCACAGGTTGACCGATTATCAGGAAAGATTCGTGAAAAACAAGCTGGTTGTCGACATGGCCAAGGATGAATCAACCATATCTTTACCTTGAGACAAATTCTTGAACAGCCCCAATCCTCCAAACGTCTCACATTTGTTGTCCGAAAGCTATTTTTGACTCGATCATGAGAAACTTGGACGATGCATGACGAGCAAAGGTGTCCCTTCCAAATTTACATCCCTTGATGGCTCTGTATGCAAACTCCTGTGAGCGCGTACAAGTATACGGCAAGTTTTCACCTGAGTTCACCAGTCCCAGTGATGTGAGAGAAGGCTGGCCTCTTTCGTCTTTTCTCTCCAACTTTTTTATTGATGTGCTTCTTCAAATTTCTCTGCCTGCCTCTGGAACTTCGGGAGTCGAAATGCTCCCTGGACGTTCCCTCACAAACATTGAGTACGCAGATG
>CM030369.1:94345141-94451928 GCA_003604175.2 Clonorchis sinensis | reverse complement strand
GACCAAATGAACACTGGATATCGTCGAGATCAGCAGATCTTATTGCTGTCAGAAAGACCATACCAACAACTAGCGACTGTGATGGCGCACGAAGATCCCTTAAACAAAGGATAGTCAGGAGCTTGAAGAATAACAGAGAACGCTGATGGATTTCGAAGGCCCAAGAGATGGAGATGGCTTTCGATGTAGGCAATAGCCACTCTATTTTAGCTGATTCGACCGACCCGTCGAAGAAGACTGTCAGCGAAACAGTATGCGAAGAATACGGAACAGAAATTCATTCACAAAATCGCCGTCTTGAGCGATGAGCTCAGCGCAGTTTAGTTGGCCTCCTTTAACACAAAGGTTGGAAAAATCCAGCGGGCCTGAATGGAACATCAACACCAACCCACCGTCAAAAACAGAAATCCAGGGTGAGATATCAATCCTCAAACGCGACAAGGCACTTGGCCAGGATGATCTGCACCCCGCAATCGTCAGTGAAGATTGTGATGTCCTGGTGAAGTATGTCAATCATACTGCAGAAGATTTGGAACGAAAACAATACAAGTCGAATGGAGCTCGTCGACCGTCTCCCAGTTTTCAAAAAAGGGCGCAATAACGCCGTGCGAAAACCATCGTGGCATCAGCCTGGTATCCGTCGCATCTGAGGTGCTCTCTGGCATCGTTTCGCACAGGTTGACCGATTATCAGGAAAGATTCGTGAAAAACAAGCTGGTTGTCGACATGGCCAAGGATGAATCAACCATATCTTTACCTTGAGACAAATTCTTGAACAGCGCCAATCCTCCAAACGTCTCACATTTGTTGTCCGAAAGCTATTTTTGACTCGATCATGAGAAACTTGACGATGCATGACGAGCAAAGGTGTCCCTTCCAAATTTACATCCCTTGATGGCTCTGTATGCAAACTCCTGTGAGCGCGTACAAGTATACGGCAAGCTTTCGCCTGAGTTCACAACGTCCAGTGGTATAAGACAAGGCTGTCCCCTTTCCCCTTTCCTCTTCAAGATTGTCATTGATATGATGCTTGAAATTTCTCTGGCTGCCTCTGAAACCTCGGAAGTCGAAATTCTCCCGAGACGTTGGCTCACAGACATTGAGTATGCGGACGATATAGCTCTCCTTGGTTCAGATCCTTCAAAAATGCAAACCATTTTAAATTAGCTAAATTACTCTGCCGTACGGTTGCGCATGCACTTCACACCTGCTAGAAGACTGGGTGGGATCAAACCCAAACAATGCGGTAGTGCGTTCCATACTGCTTTATGAATCAGAGACGTGGTCTCTACGCGCAGAAGACATGCGAAAGATATCTGTGTGACCATCGGTGTCTCCCAAGCATTGGTCGGATCTGGCAAGAACTTCGGATTAGTAATACTGAGGTACGTCGGATGGTCTTAGGAAGGAGGGACTCTCCCGCTTCATGTACTCCGCATGCCAGAAGACCGTCCACCTCGCAGAGCCCTTTTCACCCAGCCCTGTGCTGAATGAAAACGACTGAAGGGTGGAAAGTGTATGACCTGGCAACGAAGTATGAAAACACCCATCGGTAGACTTATTCGGGTCGACAACTGCCGCCTCCTTGGATGGGGACCCCGGGACTCAACTTACCAGTGGTTAATGACATTGACAGGAATGGCCGATACGCGCAGTCAGTGAATCTCGTGTAGCAGAGCTATCAACTTCAATACGCAGCTACCCAGTTCCCGAACAATCCAAGCATGCCACCACCAAGGCTCGGCTGTGTCCCACACTCTTCCACTTTCCGGTGATCGAAACTGTAGCAGCTGGAACCAATGTACCTATAATGCGCGGTTTACAGCTGATAAATTGATTGATTGAATTGAGTAGGGGGAGTCTCTGCTACAGAAATTTTCATAAAATCTGCACGGACGAACTTTAGAAGGTAGAACGGGTGACTAAGAAACCGACGAACACGGTGATTGGTAGAATTTAAGCAACTGGACAACAGAGTCCTACATGTTCTCGGACGTGCGTCCGGGATGCCTCGGTTGAACAGTCTTACTAAAGCCAGTAGGATGTAGGACTTAGACCTAATGTCGAGTACTCCTTCCGCTGCACTGTCGCAATTCAACCCATGAAAGAATAAGGATCTAGATGTCACCAGAAAGTCCGGGAATCAATCCGCAACATGAACCTCCCACAGGCTAACGCACGAGCTATGTCTTGCTGAATCCTTTAATGGATGAATTCATATGTAACTTGTCTCGACTGTATGAAACAATATATTGCATTCAATTAGGATTCGGACACAAAGATCCCCTATCGTCATTGAGAAACGCTTGTGGAATCGTGCCGGGACTTGTAATCCGATGGTGTTTCAAGAAACATCAGCAACTCAGATGCTGAAACAAGTCGAAATTCACGACTGAAGTGTAGTGGGTCAAATGAAATACGATATACTGAGACGGTAAACTAAAGTGTTTCAAAGGGTCCACTCAGTGGTCAAGATGCTGAGTTTTGTTTTGCACTGAATCTCTAATACATGGTATGATGTATAGTTCACGCAAACAATAGTAGGTTGTTTCCAACCTCCGCTAACACCGCCTGTATCAAAGCAGTTCATGTGGTTACTGCGACTTAACATACGAACGCGTGTGTCAGGGCGTAAGCAAGGAAGCGCCGTGTCAAACGCGCCTCAATACAATGATACTCGACTTTACAAGGTGATCAGTCAGGTGTGGGGAAACTGGCGATCTCAATAGTATTTCGGAATACCCACTAGTCAGTCTCTTGACTTCAGAATCCTCACTGTTGTTAAAACACAGGAACTTTGCGACAACATCGAAGCTTAGTTAGACGTCCGAAAGTGACCATTCATGTGGCCTTTTGAGAAAAGAAGGCTGGCCAAACCGTTTTAGAATATCCGTACCGAACTCACTGTTAATGAAGTTGTATAGAGTGGGCGTTGTGTGACTGAACTACGATTTCATTCCACCATACTTCAAACTAGCCAGAACACCATTCCCAGATGTTCTTCCCAGAAAGTCTACTGCATAAGAGTGTAATGGAAGAGTAAAAACGGTCCACCAATATACTGACCTGGTAGTCAATCTTCGCCCGGTCATCCTCAGGATTGTAAATAACAGCATCCAGCGCTACCTCGGTGGCGTCCACTCGAGGAGGAGAGTAACAAGCGGCATCGTACATTTCCTCCTCAACCATAGCTGCCGCCTCCAACTGGGCTTGACGGGCAGCACGGATAGCTTCAGCGCTGTGTGGGTCTTCTATTTGCGGTTGGGTATCCTGAGGGAAAATATTGAACAAAAATATGAATGCATTGTAACTGCACCGAGAATCGGGTCCGAGAGAAAAACACCAGCTAAAAAGAACCTAAATCCAGTGCGAAGAAAAGTGTTGAGGAAACATACCTCAGGTTCGTCGGGCTCTTCGCCTCGTAATTTGTCAACTGCCGGTGGAGGCATAAGCTGGGTGTCACTGCGTATCATTTGTGAGGTAGACGGTTGGGGCTGGTCTGTTCCACTAGGGAAAAGTGGTTCTTGTACGATTCCTTGGGACTGGCGAAGACATTCTAGTTTTCGCCGTAGATTCTCCTGATGCATATCACGCAATCGAGTCCGGGCCATTTGGGCGCGGACGAACTGTGCTAGAGTTTCCCAGTATGTTACGTCAACACCTTCGCCTCCTTTTAGTTTTGGTTCAATCTGTGGGAGTGCAACCAGAAAAAGATGGTGTGAAACTACTAACAAGTCAATAGCTGGGGTTAAAAAGTCATACGGATTGTGGATTGCTTGGTACTCTATTCGAGCAATGCTGTCACACTGTCAACAGTTTACTGCAGTTATAGAAGTCGGCCATAAAACAGAACCCTTACTGAAGGGCATTTCGATCGCTGAAATTTTCGGTTTTCCTCACCCAAATCCTCGACCAACCGCCGAGCAAATCGGAAGAATTTGCATCTTTTCGCGCCAAACATTCGTCTAAAGTGTGGTCTTTTGAAGTTGTATACGTCGGAAATATTTCCCAACGAATTCTGGTCCGACAAGTGCCACGTCTCGTGTGTCTTGGACCCTCTCAAAACTATTAACACCAAACTTGTGTAATAATTGGTTTGCATAAAGACTTCGAGCGAATCTTGTCGTATGGTGACGATGATCATGTTTTCAAGGGACAAACAAAATGAGTTATGATATGAGATCTCTTTGTACAGTTTCGTTATTCTCAACACATGCAACACAGTCAAAACACCACGAACAAACACAATGGCATAAGTCAGGCGATGTAGAGTAAGGTTTACTCATTTACATCACACGCACCTAGACTGCCAAATAGTCCGTTCTAATTTCGGTTCTGTGTGAAGTCGAATGGCGGAGAAACCCGGCTCAGTGGAATACGTCAGACCACCTCGGATTCCGCAGGATGTTTAGAGGAGAATGGGGATGCAACTGAAGGTTAACACACATTAATCTATCACAAATAATGGAAAATATGTCTGGACCCCATATAATACGGCCATTAAGAGGCCCGATATTTTAAAAAGTACGAACCAACACTGGTGAGAACGAACAATAGCCACAAAGACCAAAACTATGCTGTGTACACCCGCAAAATTCTGACCGAGTGGTCCCGCTGCACAGCAAACATCTTTTGAAACATCTATCCTTTTTAAGAGAAAGGCGGCTAGCTGAAAAAGCAAAGTTCACTCCAAAAAAATGAATTCAGCATCATACTGTATCGCAACAAGACACTCGGCAGTTTTAAAGTCAAGACTCCAGTTTAAGGGCATGCACTTTCAGTTTCAGAATTACGATGGCTATTTAGGATAACCTAAACATATACAAGTAGTCCATTTGTCTGGAAATACGAATATAGCGAACAAGTCACCAATAAGTCGTATTCGCCGCAGTGTGGTCGGAGGCAGCGTGATCCCGTGGACGAGGGTGTGACTCATTGGTCCCAATGACTGGACTCTCCAAACCTATCAGATGAATCTCAAGTAGGCAATCACAAGCAACTTCCTGGGCCAACAGCGAATGAAAGCATAAAAACAGCGGGGCGCGCAAGTTGTAACTAAGACAGTGAGAACAGGGTATCTATCAGCTCAATTACACACAAAAGAGATGGACAGATTGACTGAAAAGACCACTCACAACACTACTTTGAAAGGGTACGAGAAACCAAACATAGAAAATTGGTCCTACGGATAATGGGATGAGGAATGAAACTAAACGTAGTCGTCATCCTGCAGTCTTTGAGTGAACTGTGGAAGACAAGCGGAAATCATTGACAAGTGGCGCCAGACAACAACGGACAACAACTTACCTGCCGTTCCAAGGCAGCCAATTGATTGTAAGTCTTTCCCTTTAGTGTTTCGGCTACGCTTTGCATCACAGACTGGCTTATGCTGGCTGAACTCCGACCGCGACTGTCAGCTCCGTAGGCGGCGGCCAAGCCAGCACTGTCATTTTCTGCACGACGCAATTTGTTCAACTCGTCCTCGGCCACCGTTGTAATGTCACGCCAATACTCGGCGTTACGACCTTTCTCCAGCTGCATGTAGACTACCTGCAGAGAGGGAAGGTTGAATCCAAGTTTACCCGAGGGGAGAGGACTTAGAAAATTGGAAAAGCAGTGAAAGCCGCCGCTGTACGAACAGTCACGTATTATTCAAACGGGAAATCCGAAAATGAAAGGGCTAACAAAAGGAGAGAGGATGGGAGCTCTCGTGCATTCGAAGTCAAAGTAGCTAACGCTGGATCGTTTGTTGTTAACCTCATACGTGCTGAAAAGCCTAAAGACACCGTACAGCCTTTTTATTCCAGAACTACACGTTTACTAGACTCTCAGAGGGGGGTCAAACGCGTTGAACATACTACATTTTGATTGGGTGACAGATAGCCGTATAGCTTATGCTAACCAAATAGCCGAAGAAAATAATGAAGATGATACGTTCTAACCCGATCTACAGAGTAGGTAACAAGGGCAGAAACCGCTAAAAACACACCTTAAAAAGCAGAAGTTCGTGTCGGAGATAAAAACAGGCCTCATACAAGGAGGATGGACTGGCTCACCAGTATAGGACTTTGGAAATTAAGCTTGGTACGGAGCTACCAAATGCATGTTGATACGCGTAAACGCATAAAACTCACTGCAAAGTAAGCGAACTCACCTTGATATCCACCAGCAGATCTTCCAAATCTTCAACGCTCAAACCTACCAGAAACTGAGTAGGTTCAAGCAGCTCGATCACTCCGGTAAACTCAGCCGAAGCCATGGCATCCTCCTCTTGGTCCGCGATGTACTTGGCTAACAGATCGATTGGTTTTGCGCGTCCGTCTGCTATTCTAATGCGTGAACGGAGCTTAGCCTTGGACGGAGAATAGATATGATGTCAAATAGAGATGATTGGTGCCAAGAAAGTAGAGAGCTATGAGTGACACCCGGTTATATCTAAAATACCCGGTTTCATGAGCCGATTTCAATGGGGAGAAAAAAACAGAAAAGACGCCCAATGGATGGCACCCAGAGAGCAACAACCAAACGCGATCGGTGTGATGTTCAGTACTTCCTCCTCACAAAAAATTTCAGCGAACCAGAGAATTTTAACCATGAACTACCCTGGATAGCCAAAAAACCTACCAGAACACTGAGCAACATCCCTTTTGACGAGGGTATAGCTATCGGTATCAATGATTTTTATGGATAATCACATCATTTGATCGCAACTAAGTGAGAGGTTACCATGACCAAAAAAACTGCAAACAACTAGCAGACCCAAGAGGAACCGTGCGACTGGTGAGAGGATAGTTGATGAGCATAATGAGCTGAGAGGCAAAATCAACTACGCAAGCCTAGTAAGGTCATCTTGCTACAGGTTTTGGACTCGGTCAGTATCGCATGACCGACAAGGACCCATTCACTGTAACGAACCCTATAGGGACTTGTGTAGCGTTCAGTGTGGCGGCTAGTCAGTTTGGGCAGTTCAGTTTGACAACCGTGAATTGTGTACCTGTGTGCGATGGTTCGGTCACCGCAACCCATAACACCGGATAGTGTAGAATGGAATGGGTGCGGAAAAGCAATTAAATCAGAAGGAAGAATAAAAAGGGACAGTGGGTTTATGAGTAAGGTCAAGTGAGTACATACACCGCTACCACTGGTTGCGCCATGTCGGTGACTACATCCAACCACAGATGCGATAGGTCTCCGACAACCCAACTCCAAGACGACATGCGCCAGTGCAGTCAAGGCCTTTGTTGTATTCTTCATGCTACGTCTCTAGGTCATGCGCTGATCACATGTGGTATCTTCCAATCAGAACCTGACTCAGCTAACAGAGCAGGGTGAGGCGATCTAGCATACGGAGCAGATAGCTAAGCCAGAGTAATTGATGCAGTCGAATCAACTCATCAATTGGGACACTAGCCGATTTGTTGCGAAGACCATTCGTCGCACTTCGATGTTCCCCTGATATATGTGTAATACTTCAAAGGCACCGCACAGCGGACAGGCCTCACGACCGTAAAGCAATTCAGGATGCACTGCCGCGTTGTAGACGCTATTTGTCACCGTCACGTCCACCTCAGAGTGCCTAAGCTGGAGGAAAGCAGAGCGAGCTTTGGCGATTTTAGCATTCACTTCTTCAGCGATGCTGCCACCGTCCACTAGCTCCAGTGGATCTGATGACTACGACCAGTTTTGGTGGTCCATTCACCAAATCTTGTAATGGCACTTTGAACTTTGGACTTGCATAGCACACACCAAAACATATGGCCACATTATTTAGACTGCTTATTGTACCTGAACGGAATTTGAATCAAGTAGCGCAATGTCGGCAATATACTCCATGTCCTTCCCGGGAAGAAACTCCGCGCCAGATGCAGAAGGCCTACTGGTTGATTCGATAACGAATTTGGAGAGGAAGGCCGACAGAGGGCAGCGCTTTTGGTGATGAACTGACGCATCCACGGGTGTTAGAGTAGGAGGATTAGAGGATAGTGGTGAAAATGATTTTTAAAAGAGGGGTATCAGCAGAATTAGAAGCTGCTTTCAAATCTGAGAAGACCTATTATTGGTCTCCTATACCTAGGGTAGTATATGAGAAGCTGTAATGAATTAAAGAACTGACCCACACATCACACATGAACGGAACTCTGCGTGGTTCTCAATACTCTGCCACTCGCTAGTGCTAGTGAGCTAGTGTAGAAAGATACCTGTGGGCAATTGAAAAGCGATAGGGATTTAATTGATATCTCACATTCAGACCCAACACCTTTTTTGAAGACCGGAACAACATCAGATACCTGTCATTCCTCTGGCACTTGCTTCGTCTTCCAAATGCTCTGTGTGACTTGTCAGATTGAGGTCGAGTCCTAGTCCTTTATCTTTAAGCAAGACAGGGGGTGACAGACAGGACCGGGTGTTTTGTTCCCTTCAAAAGTTTGGTTTTCCCTTCTATCCGGACCAAACAGTTCACTTGCCATTGTTGAGCTGTCAGTGTGTTGAACGCTATGCTAGTCACTTCAGACCAGCCGAATTGTTCTTCGAAGTGCTCCAATAACCAAATCGAGCGTCCAGACTTGGAATGGAATGGAATGGATTCACTGGGCTGCGGCTTTTTTGGCCCGGTGTTGCGGATAAGCTAGATGGGAGTTCGGCTGTTTCCAGTCGTCACCGTTTTTCCATATCTTGGGCTCTTCTTAGCCAATTCTCCCTATCAGTCTTGAAACTGCGGGTCAGATTTCGTCTCGGAGATCTCACTTCTCCATATTGGATATATTAATCATAATGCACACCTTTACACCGATATTCCATCACTCATGTTGTCATTAAAAACCCAAGTTAACTAAACATCCCGGTGAGATGAACCAAGTTGATAAAAACAAGATGAAAAGGATACAACGCCCGGGACCAGTACAAAACTTATATACGATTTACTGGAGATAATGATAACGTTTACTCTAACTTTCGGTTGCATAGGCAGCAGTTATGACGCGTGTTCGAGGCTAGTGAATGTAACAATGCAGAATTCTGTCTACAATTTGTCATCAACTGTCATTTGTCCGGATAAATGCACACTTCAAGGCAAGGGTCGGAAGTAATTACTGCAGAAATGCACAGGGTGTGAAACCGATGAGGACCTGACACCACGATAGGTTCGTTGAATAGCACAACAAACATTAAGATGATAAAGGACGCAGATCTCGCGGATTATATGGCAAGACCAACACATGCTGTACAAGCCCAATAATTTGTCCGTCGGGCCACACAACCTCATTTCATTTCAGGTCAGACCTTAACATGTGACCTTATGTTACGGTTACTTCATCCGTCCACCATGAAAGGATTCTAATTTCATCATTCGACTGTTCGTTATGTTAGTGGCGGACTGGTTCCGCGTAGAGTTGTGGGAGACGGCGGTCGTAAATTTTTAAGCGACCCGACCTGTAGATGTTCTGAACCCATAAAAACTTGGAGGCTAACAATATGCTTGGTAGTGCGGCGCGTGTGAAGCTGGACGGCATATGTATCGGGAACGCGTAAGATACACACAAAGTGCAGCTTGTGGCTTTCACTATCATCTCGCCAGCGTAACACCAGACTGAAACCCAAGACCGGATGAAACGCTCTTCGACGTATTGACCCAGATGCCATGAGTACATACCTACCATCAGCAACATATGATATTAGGGAGTAATGCAACCGACCAAGTCATGGACATGACGCTTGTGAGGGTGGGACAACAAAGTTTGCCGCCCGGGGAGTAGTAACTACTATTATCGTTTATTTTTGAAGAGATGAAAAAAGTTCACTCAGGAGCATCGTCATAAGAAACACAAACCTGTTCCAAATGAAATGTGTCCTCCTGTTGTCCCCATGATCTGTAGTATTCGGCCTCCTTGTCACGTTGCATCATTTCCATCTCTTTCTCACGCTCTTCTCGTTCGCGCTCGCGTTCAGCCCGACGTCGGCGTACGGACTCGAGCTCCAGTTTGTTTTCCTCCATCTTCTTCTTTTGGAGCTCTTGAATCTAGAGAAGAATTCAAAATGGTTTAGCAGAGGATCTTATGATCTCGTGAAACATGTCTCCGAAACACACACACAAGACGTAAGTTTGGACATGCATCCCAATGCAGCCAGAACAAGCTCAGTTTCCTCAAATTTTACTCCCTGAATACCACATAGTGCTGAGATGATGGCTCAAGGAGTATATGACGTTGGATTTGCGCTCAGCCCGAAGACCACACACGATCTGCTGGATTAAGTTCCAGTGAACAATAGTCTTTGGACCGTTCGGTTAACCAGCACAATCAAGCTTAATGCCGCATGATATTAAAACCGGTGTCTGTAGACAATGCCAGGCAATGGCATGTAGTTCTGACGCCGAGAAAAACACTCTATCGAAATGTATCTGGACTGATTCGTCTGAAACCTACGGAATGATATCTGGGTGGTCTATTCAGAGTCACCGCATAGAAAGCTCCGAGCGACTCCTCCAGTTGTTCACCGAACACTAACTTTTCCTGACCAGTACAAATTCTCAACACAAATTCTCGCAGCGTATCATAGCCACCGCGTGTAAACCAACCGTGAACTCATGATGATCAGCCGGTAGGAGTACGATTCGAGACTGCCGTTACCTCTGCAGCACGCTAGTTGCATCCAAATTCACTATAGTGTGAGCAGGTATGAGAATTCGCATTCCCTTCGGCATTCACATGTTGCGAGGACTATCTTAACCAGACATCTTCACAGAACTATCATAGCTCAACAGTATCGATCTGAGATGGTTCTACAGCGAACCAACACAAGTGGATGAACCGTGACAAAATGTAGAAGGAGCTAGACTCATGGGGTAAAAAGCTACTTGTGCGACTTCCTTGATACGACCATATGACTAGCGGATATCGCCGGAACCAACAACCCAGAGTGATGCTGGAAAACCCATACCAAGAGGCAACGAGTACGACGACGTACGGAGAACCCTCAAACGCCAGATGGTATGGAGTCTTGAGAAAGACCGAGAGCTCTGGTGGACATTGCAGGCTCCGGAGTTATAGGCAACCGTGCCCTATATCACCTGAATCCATCGAGCGGCCACCGAAACAGTAAGTGAAAAAGTTGTTTCAGTAATCCATTCGCAAGGATATCGACTGGAAAGATGAGCCGAATACCCGTAAGAACAGTTTAGCTAGCCTCCTGTGACACCCTTGAAGGCAGTGCATGGAGTTAAGTGGAATGTAATCGTTAATTGTCCGTCAGTGCAGGATCACCCTTTCAAAGCGTGAGAAGGCACCGGGTCCGGATAATGTCTAGCCAGCCCTCTTCAAGGACGGCGAAGAAGCCATGGTACTTGACAAAATTCATCGGCGTTAGATGGAGTGACGAAAAAGTATCCGCAGAATGGCGAAGTTCAAAAGTTATTCATAACTTCAAAGAGTACGCGGACACAGTGAAAACTATCGTGGTATAGGTCTGGTAGCTATGGCATCCGGGGAACTCTTTGGTCACATCCTTTGCAGATTTGCTGGATACAGCGAGACGGATAAGTGAGGATCAAGTTGAGTTTCGTCATGCAAGAGGACGTACAGATTATATATGTAATCCAACAGCTTTTATAACACACATACTGCTTCCAGTTGCCAACAATGGTCATCTTCCTTATGTTCAAAGCTGTTTCTGACTCCGTGAACCATCTGACACTACAGTAGCTTCGTACAGTGAAGCAGTTGCTAGAATATTCTCGATCCTCCTCAAAACACTGTACACGCCTGAGCTAACCGAATCTAGTGGTGTCAGACAACTTTTGCCATCTGTATGATCATTGAGGACTCACTTTCAGCCTCTGACACCTTTGTGGTCGAAATGCATCCAGACCGTTCGCTCAGACGTAATACCGAATGCGCAGACTATGTAGCTCTTCTTGGACCTGACTCCACATTACATAAACTAAATACCTGCATTTCACAATTTGATATACGTCTCACATCTGCAGAGTGCAAAGTGTTGTCGCAAGACTACCCAGCCTCATGCTTGCATATGAGGGACCTGAGGGGGTGGAGAAACTTATCTACCTGATTGGATGTATCAGTCTCGGTAACAAAAGACCATATTGCCGTCTAAATAAGGAACTCATAGCGGCTTTTTCCAATGTGCAATGTCTGTGGCATGCACATGATATCACTTTGTTTGTCATGGGGAAGGTATACAATACAGATGTGTGCTCCATATTGTTATATGGGTCAGAAATCTGGCCGCTGCGAGCTGATGATGTTAAAAAAACTCAGTGTTTGACAACCAATGTGTTCGGAGCATTACCTGAGTCAGGCGGAAAGATCGGACCAGTAACGCTGACGTGTGCCTAATGTTTTTTGACTAAATAACCCGCACACGACAGATGAGCTGATTACGCTCCATAGGTTGCGCTGGCTTGATCACGTAGTTCGTATAACAGTCGATGGAATTCCTAGAAAAGCCCGATTTGCAACAACATGTAGAGGATCGGAAAGAGCCAATGACCCGGCGATGCTGGTTGTTGACATCTATCTAGATGAGAAGCCAAAAACAGACACATCAGTAGTTCGAGACATTGGTAAATATGTCCCACTCGCATGCTTAATAGCGCGCATTGATCCAAGCTATCATCTTCGATGCCTAATTCTCTTCCGAATTCCCCAATGGGGAATTTACTGCCACGCCTTGAATCCAACCGCTAATGATACCAACTACTGCGTTCAGTTCGTAGCATTCCACTTCTATTGCCCAGGTCACCGGTGAAACTGTGTCAATTGGAATCGGCGATAACAGTAATGATAATCTGGCGTAATCGGTTGTCTGGCTAAACGAAACGGCCAATCAGATTGGCTCCTTCACTCTATTGTATTCTTCCAAATAGGAAACAAGAATACAACTCCAAAAAAGAAAGTTGTGGCCATATATCCCCGTGAAAAACGGACGAGGAGACACATCGGAGAACAAGTAATCGGGTGGAATGGGTGAGGTTGTTTTCGTACATATGGGTCTCTACGAACGACACGTCTACGTAGAAAGTGCGTTTTATCATTCCGAAACTGTATACAACCATCCATTCCTAACGGTCTTCGTCGAAAGAATGGCGAGCCATCCATCTTTAAAATAGTGCCACCTCTTAGAAAGCGTAAGTCTCGAAAAACTAAGTCAGACTGTACCGGGTCACCTCTTCCTCTAAGCAACACCTCTTCAGGAGCATTCTGTAAGGGTGCATCCTCTGAACACGCCATCAACACTTGATACGACGTCTAGCTGTGTGCAGTGTTCTGCATGGAGTACGGTAAAACGAGCATCTCAGGTCGTCCGCGAGCATCCTAGTGTCCAAGTACCATACGTTCAGTAGCTGTCTAAGAGCAGGGCCTGGAAGGGTTTTCATTACCAAACAAGCCAATCGCAGCTGCTTGCGTGAGTACTTATTACGCAAGGATGACGCGGGATTTCCTAACAGAAATTGGCCCTTATAGTATGTTCACAGTGGTGTTGTTGCCTTGGAGTAAAACTAGATGCGGGTCGCTATGATCAGAGGCAATATGGGGCAGCCTTGTCTCCACGTGGCCTGGGGTGTATTTCACCGGAATCACCACTGTGTTGAGTCTATGCAGATCTGACAGTCGTTCACCACCCATGAACAGCAGCTACCAGAGGCATTCCTGATTTGTCCTGACTCCGGAGAGTCGCGTAAACGTATGGCAAAGGAAATTAGGAACACTATCTAGACGTAACACACCATAAACGAGAGGTTCAGTTGAGTCTTCCGTTAGGACTAAATTAGCGTGCAAATGGGAATACCTGGCAAAATAAGAATATGTCACATAAACGAACGATGGGAAGCCCATCGCATGGGGACACCATTGGCCGAATCGGCGGGAGTTCCATTAAGCGCCCCATTTACTGAAGAAAAACTCTTTTTATATGATCGATTGACAGAACATTTCGTCCCGTTAGAAAAATTCACCCCTGAAAACATCAGCCTTTTTAGTTGAAAATGGAAAGCGTACGTTTGCACAAGTATCTACAATTCATGACCCATTGTGAAGGGCATAGAAAAACAATTCAGACTGTCCAGAGGAACAAGCAAGGTTGCCAAATTACCCCAGTATCCAAAAGATGTATCTTCTAATATGATTTCCGTTACGTGCTTCTATTCTACATTCTACATTCTATCCTACATTCTATTATTCAACACGAAAGCATCGTGCTGCATCGCTTGCCTTGATCGACTCCACGAAACGACAACCCTCACCTGAGGCTGCTCAGTATCGGTAAGCCCAATGAGTAAAAGCGTGTTTTCGAAGATTTTCCCGTTAACATTCGCTATTGGGTCTCCCCAGTATGACTCTAGCTATTTTTTTGAAGAAATCAAATCTCAGCCACAAGTGACGCCAATCGACACTGAAAAGTCGAGGAGTATTCTACAGCCGCGTCATTATTTTAGGGATAATGATTTAACAGGACATAGCGACACCCATTCTTTAACCACACAGCTCACATAAATTGACCCAGCGTTGCCGAGCTCCCCAGAATAATCCCACAGATTGTGGGATGTCCTTCTTTCTGAAAGTGTCGTGGACCGACTGGTGTTTCTCTGTGGTCATCCTCATCATTGGAGGCGACACCAGATTAGGAAGCGATACTTCACCGCCTCGCATTTCTTCACTATTCCTGGAAAGATCGAAATCTTCCGTTCTCAATGGACCCTACTCACATCAGATCTCCGGTGTAGCCTGAATACCCGTCCAGATTGGCTAGCATAGCTTATATGAGGTCGGCTGCCTTAGCGTATGAATGCGTCACCGGGTTCGACAGACCGTCGGGTTGACGGTAAGATATCTCTCTACATGATGAATTTGTGGCCAACAAAATTGCATGAAGTGCTGTTTTCGAGAACTGGTGCACTGAGGCTCTCGCCTTGACTTATGAAACAAGTTACCACCATGTCCCTGGCCCCAAAAGAACTACAATCATTAGTGTACAAAACACCAGTCAGATGGTGCCTTCAGGCCGTATAGTTTTCAAGCTAAAAATGGTTGATTAATGGAGGATATGAGGTTGCAAGCAAAACTACCAACTGGGTACTCTCCCTGGAATTTCCATCAAACTAGGGCACTAACTGACAGGTCACCCAAGACTACTATAGAACGAAAGCATACCTCTTCTTTTGAAAGATGAGTCAACCCCTCTGCCTCAAGCTTTTGTTTCCATACGAACGATTCCGAGAGTCGATGGTCTCCAAAAGGGTTATCCTCGTTTGTGTAACCAAGATACTCTTTGTCCCAGCCCATGCGCTCCCGCCTCCATCGTTCTTTGGCCTCCTTCTTCGCTAGCCGACGAGCGCGCTTTTCCTCCGGTGTTTCTAAAACTTTCATCAGGGCCTGTGTGAAAATTCAACAGATTGAGGAACAAAGTACAAAAGGGTGAACATAAAACAGAGGACCGTAAGGACGCTATGCGTAAGGATTATCCCAAACACTGTGGCTTGGAGATCAATCTTGGGCAATCACATCAGGAAAAACAACTGATGAGGGAATTCGATCTCCTTTGTCTTAAACTATTTTCCTTAATCCAGTCAGTCGGTGATAATCAGTTAACCACTTTGAACTCTAGATGGCCCATTACGCTGGGAATGCAGGGCACGCATCGAATTAACCGGATTTCGGGTTATGCGAAACAGGTTAGAATAGTGAAACCGCTGGGAAATTGCACGGCAATTTCGTGAGCATACTAATCCCTCAATACCATGTCAGGTAAATCGCGAAATAGAGGAAAATGGCTCTCGAAAGTGACAACCCAGATCTGCCCAAATTTTTCAAACCAGCTGGCGAAATAACATCAATCGGTCGAAATCAAACTTTTCTGTGGCCATGCTTCCTCTTGATCTCATACAAAATGAAGAATCAACAGTGACACTGTGGAACATAAGAATGCGATTGAGCAATTGCACCAGTCGATTCTCTTTTGCATTAACTATCGAAGACCTGTTGACATTCTGATGTAGCAAGCAGGCTATTGGCCAGGGCATAGTATAATTACCACAAGTTTGTCCACGATTCTTACCAACTTCAAGTGGCGTAGTACGGGCACAGACAGCAGTCGACCGTCAATCGCATACGCCGCTTCCAGTAGTGGCGAAAGTTGCCTTCCAGAGTCGCGTTATAAATGTAAGTGACTGTTAGAGACTGTTACTACATGTTTGGGCTGATATCTCCTTTCGGGTCTGAAAGCCGGGCAGCTGCAGTCACACCCGGACGAATGTGGGACTCCATACATCGGGCTTCGGTTAGAGCCCCGTGCGCAACCCGGAGCCTGAGCTGGTGGACGCACCGGTAGTCAAGTGTCCAGTTATGTGTGTACTCAGCCTCAACGTCGGAAAATGTGGATATACCAGAATTAAGGAGTTTGGTGCTGTCATGCTATTTTTCATGACAGGAGTCCACATCTGTAGTTGATAACTGCTGAGCATAAAGAATCATCATCATTCATAGCAACATACTAGGAATAAATACTGGTAATTAACTGTCATACAACAACAACTGAGACAGAATGGCTAGCAAAAAGCGGAAAGAAATAAGTTTAAAAAAGTCATTCAGCTGTAAACCCTTTCGGTGCCTAGCTGCCATGCCACCTGAAAGAAGCATGAGGACTGGGATACTGTCAGGTTACCCAAGCCTAGACAGGAGAAGCTGAGATGCAGGTTTCGTGTTCGAACGACGGACTTTCCGGTCAACCACTGAGCCATCTCACGGTGACTTACTAAAGACTTATGACCCTATGAAAACCATCAAGAACAATACACCTACACCCGAGAACAACAGAGATAAACGCATCTGATCACACTGAATTAAGGCGTCATCGGTGGGATAGACCTAACGTCCATTTCGAACCTCACTCAATACCAGTCCACTCTACAACAACAGATAGACATTCGCTGGGCGGCCGACTAGGAAACGATGACGTGATCGCTGCCGGAACCATTTATATTCCACGTCCCGTAGAGCTTCTAACTACGGTCAAAGAGGATCACGAGAGCCTCAACCAGTAAGGTTGGGCAATTTGACGGTAGATGTCTTTATTTCGCATTACCAAGTCATGACCTTTACCCCGCAGGCCTTTCGATAACAAGCGTTCGGAGTTGAGAACAGAGCGCCCTTTGGCGGACGGTTGTTAGGTACGCGTACTGCACGTCTCAACCATCTTAACACGATGAATTTCACTTGCTGCTCAAATGATTATGATTCATCACCAAGTGCTTGCTTACAAATATGGTCCCTTGGCTTCAGTAAATTTGTTTCCGACCCCAATAATAAACCAAGTTCGAAAATGTTGTCTGCATATTGGTAATGCATTCTTTGTTTCATTCTGTCACTGTACAGCCTCGGCTTATACAGCTGACCGAAATAACCGGGATGTCAAAATAAGTGGAGGTTGACGGTACTTCTTGCAGGTACCGTTTTCGAAAGAATACGCAACAGTTAGGGGCATAACAAACAGGTATCCTGTTTATGACGGGACACCACTCGTTAAGCCGCTAGATAGTCAACTTGTACCTTCCGCACTTATGTAAAGAAACCCACTTGGTGGCCACTAGTTGTTTTCAGTTCGCCATCCAGGCAGCTCTGTTATTGATACCATTCCCCAGACAGCGAAGGAGAAGAATAGTGAGTGGCGTAGGCTCGTTATCAAGCGGCTGTCAAGTGCTGAAAGGATGCCCTGGGCGCCGAAACATCCCAACAAATAACTAAGCCTCGTTGGTAGTATGCAGTTATTCCCATTCCATAACATGTAAGACACCACCAGCTGCACAGGTCAAATAAATGGGATAATTGAGAAAACAACACGCAGCTGAAAGGAGATAACGAAATCTCCCGACTAGAAAAGCACAGCAAAACAGATCAAGTGAAAAACTGATAAAATGCAAGTCTTAACGGGAACATAATCTAACAAGACAGCCCATGTACCTTTTGTTGTTTCCGTTTTTCTATGAGTTTTTGTATTTCCTCCACTGAAAGAGACATGAGCTGTTGCGGAACTCCTGCTGACAGTGCCTTCAAACGAATTCCAGAGTCTTCTTCACCATTGCTCGTGCTAGATGATCCACTACTACTGCTATTCGACCGTGTATGTTTTTTCTTCTTTCTTCTCGAATGGTGCTCTTCGACGTCGGAACGCACCTTGTGAGAACTATCTTTATCAGACCGATGACGTTTCGGAGTGTCGTGTTTAGAGCGATGGTGGTGTGAAGATTTATGTTTTCTGTCTCTGCACTCCGAATCAAGAATGCTAACAGATGAATTGTCATGTGAACGTCTCTCAGAGCGGTCAGTGGCTCTATGACTGGAATATCTGTCAGTAGGACGTAAACGGTCCTCAGGTGAATGAGTTCCAACCATCTGTAACACACGAAGAAAGCAATATATTCAGTAAGAGACGGGAAAAGGGAACGAACATGAAGAAGGAGTGGAGTGTGAAAGTGTGTATTTGCCATAAGCGGTACTACGAGAATCTGTACAGTGGCTGGACGGACAAGTTATTCTCTATGTCGGAAGTAGTAATCAATGGCTGTCGAAAATAGCGCAAATCCAGCGGCTCCCACAATTCCAGGTTGCAATCCAGCTGAAAAACGGTTCAGTAGAATAACCATCACGAAATACCATACCTCGGAAACCAATTGCACCGCCCACAATCGCACCTGATAGGGTGCTATTAAGCAGGTCACTTTTTCCTCTGCGCTAGAAGATGGAAAACCGTATTTGGAGAATTCACAAACTTACACTTTCCAAAATACACTCTGTTCCAGCAAACATGGCTCCGATCATGGCGAAACTCTTTGCATGAGATAAGGAACGTGAATACATTTCTCTGGCCACCTGGCGAGTGGTTGGGGTTTCCGCGCCATGAACGGTACTCATCGGATCCACACTGGCGGAAAAGAGACCAAACACACCACCCAAAACAAACCCTAAAGGAGAATACGTAGAACTAGTACTTTGGGGTTACATACCACCCAAACAACTTATCGCAGCCTTAAATAGACAACTGTCCATTGCATTGCGTACCATCAGTTCTTCACTTGGAGGCATGGGGAGCGAGGGCAACTTCATTCGAATAAGTTTCTCAGGATCTTCGTGAATATGTTGAGATATAATAGACTTTAGTGCAGAAGGATCATCCGCCTGGAGGGCATCAGTCATCCTTTTCGATAACACCGTGTAACGCTTGCGGTCCTCCTCAGTCAGTTGCAGAAAATCCCTATATCGCTCGGCAAGCAGTTGCTGTATAGTCTCCCGCTCATCGAGATCCATCGACTGACGACCAAGTTCCGTCATAACAGATGACCGTTAAGGTATATCATTCAAAACTAAAGAGAATAGAAATTTCATCAGAATGAAGAAATAATTAATGGAAGCATAGCGCAAAGAAACCTTAACGGCATGGACGAGGTGGTAGGATTGTATATTTGGATAAGCAACTACTTCAACAGCTCAGAAGATCATAAAATAATGGGACATTATTGAATTCAACAAATACATCATTTTGCATGCCACTTTGGTTTCCATAGGAGGCTCACCTGAATCTCAGCTGAATCTCTCGCCTATGATATTGTTCTTCACTCTTCTTCGAAGAGTCTTCAGCGTATTGTGTTAGGTCTAAATAACATTGATGAATGTTATCGTGGATTCGTGAGATCGTGCTCGAATAAGCAGGTGTGACCTCGGCCACCCACTGAGCTATACTGGGGTGTGTCCGCGTTACACTCAGTCTCTCATACCAGGTTGTTCAATGGTTAAAGGTCTGACGAACACAGTCTCCTGGTCCTCCAGGTGGGGTTGAAACATGTGTTTGTTGTATCTGCTTACACCACAACTAACTGTAGCTCTGGCACCATCAGAGACAAATCTTATGACGCTCTGAATGTCCGGTTGCGGCGAGCTATAATTTCAGATGTCGTTGCGATCGCCGGAGATCTGAATGCGCAAGTGAGCGGGCTTAGTGTATCTAAGACTCAAGTAGGAGGTCGACATGGATTGGACTCGGTACGTACGGACACATTTGAACGATTGCTTCAGCTGTGTGCTGATCACAGACCGTTTTTATGCAGTACTAACTTCCGAAATTATCGAAGTCGTTTGGCCACATGGCTTCTTCTAACAGCTTGCTGGCTACGAGCTCATTGATTGCCTCGCTGTCGGTTACCGATGGCACAGATCAATAACTGATTGTCGCTCGTTTGTGGATCCCAACCACACACTTCTCCTGAGTCGCTTCTCGTTTCGTTTTCCAGTACTGCGTAAGGTGCGTATTAATAGTCTATCAACTAAGAGACTGACAGACCGGATTCCTTCCCAACTGCTCCGCCGTAATATGTGAATTCATGCTAGAACGATATCGCCACCTCTTTGCACAGTGCTGGGAGTTTTGCGTGTGGCAGGGCACTACATGGCCCACTCAATCACTGGATACCAGACGGAGTAATGGCACTGGTTATCGTTCAGCTGTAATACCCTTTTGGTGCCTAGCTGCCATGCCGCCTGAGGGAAGCACGAGGGCTGGGATACTGCCAGGTTGCCTAAGCCTAGACAGGAGAAGTCGAGAGGCAGAGGTGGGGTTCGAACCACGGACCTTCTGGTCAGTAAATTCGTGTTCTAACCACTTGAGCTATCTCGGTTAAATCTCAGAGGATTATCCTAGCCGGTCCCGAACGTAATTTGATGCGACGACTTATCAGATGTTAAGTGAAAGAGGGCGTGCGAGCCGACCCTGAAGTCTCATGACGTGCCAGAAAGCCGAAGAAATGGAAGAGGCCCAGAAAGCCGGTAATGCCCGAAGATTATTTCAGCTGATTTGTGCAGCTGGACCTCGGAAACCGCCTGTGAGCAAAACCATAAGGGATCAGACTGGAGCGACCGTCTCGAATAAATAAGAACTCCCCGATTGGCAGACTGAACACTACGAACAACAGTTATCGTGGCCACCAGCTGCCACGCATCTGGAGACCACAGTTGACGTAGAACCCTGGACGGTGAACGTGGAACCCTCAACTGCCACAGAGGTTTATGACTGCATTTTTTCTCTCAAGCACCACCGAGCATCTGGTCCGGATAACCTCCCGCCTGCACTGTTCAAAGACGGTATAAAATCCTCAATTAGCGATTGTGTGATCTGTTTGCTTGTATTTGGGAAAAGAATGCTGTCCCAGACAACTAGGGAGAGTCGGTGATAGTGCCCATTTTCAAAAAAGGCCTCGTAGTGAGTGTGGTAACCACACAAGGATTAGCTTAACCCCGGTTGTAACGAGATCGCTCGCGTTAACTGTGCTTCGTCGCCTTATGGTGGCCCGTGAAACACTGACTCGAGAGCAAGCGGGGTTCCAGCCTGGTTGGAGTTGCGTTCACCAAATCTTCACACTCCGTCAGAGGCTACAACAGCGTCATACGTACAAACGACCCAGAGTTCTAATAATCTTCGATTTCCAAAGCGCATTCAATCCGGTTGACAGGTCTGTTCTCCTTGACACGCTCGCCCATTAAGGAATGTCCCGGGAGTTTGTGAACATAATAAGCTCTTTGTATTCTCAAACTTCGGGACGTGAGAGCACACGGAGAGCTCTCCTAAGGCGGTTCCGGTCGGGAGTGCCCACTCTCTCCATTCCTATTTAATTTCGCGATCCATGAGATGATGAGACGAACGCTAGGTTTTCAAAACCCCGGTGTTCAAATAGCCTTTGAAAAAAACCTTGTCGATATGAAATTTTCAGACCACATTATTCTCGTTTTCAAACAGGCGGAGAGTATCTTTGGATGAACTGACCAAAGTCATCCCATCCTTTGGTATGCACTTTGCAACCATAAAGTGTAAAGTCATGCCCTTGCACACGAATTCACTGAATACGTTGCTTA
The DNA here is from genome assembly GCA_003604175.2 of Clonorchis sinensis. NCBI lineage: Eukaryota > Metazoa > Platyhelminthes > Trematoda > Opisthorchiida > Opisthorchiidae > Clonorchis > Clonorchis sinensis. The sequence goes on along the minus strand of CM030369.1, from coordinate 94,430,020 downwards.
CAATCCATGGAGAAACACTCGAAGTTGTGGAGCGTTTTGCATACCTTGGAAGTTGTATTAGTTCTGAGTGCAGTGTGACAGACGAGATGAATGCACGAATCTGAAAGACTCGGGTCACGGTTAACACCAATGAGCAATCGACAGATTCGAAGACACTTCTGAAGTCAAGGAAAACCAAGACTGTGGGTAGTCTGTACATATAGCGTTTCTCTAGCACCTGGCGGAGTTGGGAGATGTGTTCGACGAAGGCCCTATCCGGTCCAATTCCCGCTTGATGTTCACGGGTCAAGGATTTGCGTGCCATCGTAAGACGACGAAGAATAAGTGATTCCAGAAGCTTTGTTACAACGGGAGTCAGACTAACACCTTTGCGGCCACTACATTCACTGCGAGTATCTTTTTTGGAGCGGGCACCATTATCGACCATTGTCGATTCATGTCCTTTTCCAACCCCTTCCACCCGAAAGTAAACGTCCCTGGACCATTCAGCTGTAGCACCCTTTCGGTGCCTAACTACCATGCCGCCCGATGGAAGCACGAGGGCTAGGATACTGCCAGGTTGCCCAAGCCTAGACAGGGGAAGTCGAGAGGCAGAGGCCGGGTTCGAACCACGGACCTTCCGGTCAGTAAATTCGCGTTCTAACCACTTGAGGCATCTCGCCCCCCTGGACCATTGGGTTTTTAGTTATGTGACTTATACGCCCCGCTGTCCGTAGTCTATGCCAGGTTGGCAAGTAGACATTGCTTGCTCAGACCTTGCACTCCGGTAAAATAGAATAATTCTCTTTCTCTAGAACACCCAAGCGTGATCACGCACGTGATCAAGCGAACTCACATCTCACTGTCCGTGTGTCTGGTGATCCAGAAAGGATTACTCGTGAAATGTATGGCGCATAAGTAAATAATGATCGTTCAGCTATAACGCCCAGTGAGTGCCAAGTTGCCATGCCACCCGAAGGAAACCTGAGGGCTGAGATATTACCAGGTTGCCCAGGCCTACACGGGATAATACATCGCGTGGGCTTTGCACTGAGACCCAGAGATGAATGTGCTTTGCTGGGTTGGAACCCAGCGAACTGTGTTCTTTGCGCATGAACGCCTACTGGGATATTTGAGCCGAAAGACTCGTGGAACAGTTTAGCTGCCCTCCTGCACCACAGCCCCTGGAAACAGTGCACGCAAGCAGATGGACTGTGATCCTTGATCTATCGTCAGAAGAAGAATAAGTAACTCTGTTGAAACTTGAGAAGACACCAGGATCGGACGGTTTGTTTCCAGCCTTCTTTAAAGGCAGAGTATTCTTGGTTGCGTATCTGAGAGTACTTACAGAGAAAATACCTGCAAGATGCGGTGTACGGACAGCCATTCTTATTTTCAAGTGATACGCGCACAGTGTGTAAAAACCACCGTGATATTAGCCTTGGGGCTTTGTCATCAGTGGTGCTGTCTGGTCTCATCCTTCGAAGGTATGCCGAACGCGGCGAGGGGTGGATCTGTGAAAAAACAAGCTCTGTTCCTTCCTGCAAGGGGAGGAGGTGATCACATCATCATCGTCATCATTTTCAGCGTAAGAAACGCCTGCTTGCCGTGCAGTGGTCATATCTGCCACAGTTTCGTTCACATACGATTTGGGGAAGTGGGATAGGTAGCTGCCCATTGGAGACGGGAGCTAATATAATTGATGCGTAAATACACGGTTGTCAGTGGACCTTTAAGTGGGGAGATTGAGGAGGGAGCTAAGTGTTCAAGACAATAGCTTGGGTGCATCAGCGCCCTTGAGGGCGCGACTGAGCCATGTATGACAATGTCACTAACCATTGATGCGTCCCGTCTCAGGGTTCCCATCCTGAGAGACGGCAATGACCGGCGCAGCTGAGTTTGCTGGTAACAGATTTTATACTTCGTTGCCAAGTCAGTGTTTGACCTCCCCTGGCTTGTTTCCACCCTTCAGGTGGTTGTGTGAAAAGAACCCTCGGAAGAAGTCGGTCGACTGACACACGGAGTACGTGGCCAAGTCAGCACAACCTAAGCAGTGTAGTCGGTTTAGCTATTCACGCAGATTCTGGAACAGCGGCGCTCCCCTCACCAACTTACGATGGGATTCTATATTGACATGAAAGGCGCATTTATTCTGCGGGCCTTGGGGAACTATGGCAGTATCTGTGGAGTAGAGATGTCCTCCATAAATTCCCGACTGTACACCAACTCCAGTGGACGTGTGAAGGTCTATGGGAAGCCCTAACCTGAAATTTCAAAATTTCCCCGCGGCATACACTTTATACACGACGCGCTGTACAAGTGTTTTTGACCTGGTTTTCGGCGTTAATGTACGTTATGAACCTTTGGTGGTTATTTCTCACGGGAACGCTAGCTTGGGAGTTTCAGACCGAGAACTAAGGTAAGGAAAATATTGTTATTACGATTGGTGAACGGGAGCTTGCGATGTCAATCGAATTTAATCAGCTCCAAAAATTAATACAGCAGCAACAAAAGCAGTTTGAAGAGGCATAACCGAAGCCTACTGAATTACTGACTCAGAGACTGCATATCCAGACAGTAGCAGCCAGCACTAGTGAGTCTTCTGTCTCCTCAACTGAAGCAGTCGCAGGCTCAATCACGGAGTTCACATTCGACCCTGTTTCTGGTCACACTTTCGAACGGCACAGAGATATATTTAAAACCGATTTTTCCAAGTTTGATGACGGGTGGAAGGTCAGATTGTTGCTGAGAAAACTTCGAACACCTAAGCGTGAACGGTACACGAACTTCATTCTCTCCAACCTGCCCCGCGACCTCATCTTTGATGACACGGTCAGGACACTGTCCCAAATACTCGGAGATCAAACCTCACTGTTCAGTATCCGTTACCAATGTCTCAAGCTGTTTAAGAAAGATGACGGCGATTTCATCACTTTCTTCGGTGTTGCCAATCGGGAATGCGAGCGCTTCAAGTTCAGCTCAATGACAGAGAATCAGTTTAAGTGCCTCATTTTTGTATCCGGTCTCCAGTCGCCCCAAGATGCAGTCATCAGAAGCTGGCTGCTTCACAAATTTGAACAGGATGTTGAAATAATGTTGCAGAGCCTCACCACTGAATGTCAACGCCTCAGTAATATGAAGCACGACACGGCTATGATCGGCTAGTCACTCGTTACTACAAGCAGCTCTGTACATGCAACCAACTCCAGCGCCCCAAAGAAATCTGACAACAAACCCGATCGAAAACAGAGCAAGCCTCTCATAGGTTTCTGCCATTGCGGTGAATGGCATTTGTCTCGTTATTACCTGTTTAGGCTCCATAAGTGTTCTAGGTGCAATCGTCGTGGCCACAAAGAATATTTATGTCAATCTAAGAGGTCGCAGGCACCAGCACACCACCGTGCAGCTCACAAATCTCGGTCCAACTCGGTAACGGCAATACACAAATTTGATTTTGCTTGCCCGAAGGAAGTTCGTGACGGTTCGTATCAACATCCCAGTTCGTTCGCAGCTTGATACGGGCTCCGACATCACACCGCTCAGTACACGAACGTGGGAACGAATTGGTAAGCCGCACGTGAAATCGACTGAACATTGGGCTCGTAATTCTTTTGGGTGTATACTGGCGAGGTTGACTGCTCTATAATCCTCAGTGGTTCGACGGCACTATCCACGCACTACCTGACGTCATGCCCTATACTTGATCTCATGGAGCTGGAGTGGACTGACAAGCTGAAGCTGCTGGAAAAGTCTATTAATTCTATTTGCAACCTTACGCACACAGCACCCGGAGGTGCCTTCGAACAACCTCACTTTCCTAAAGGTTCACTTGAGGACCTCCTACAATGCTATGCATCTATATTCGTCGATTAGCTTGGACGGTGCACAAAAGCAAGAGCCAAACTGTGCTTCCTTCTCAGTGCCAAACCAGTTTTCATGCCAAAACGGCCAGCCTTACCCATCGTCGACCAGAAAGTGGACTGACTACAGAAGGCTGGTGTTCTCCAACCGACCAACTATTCTGCATGGGACGCACTGATCGTATTGGCAAAGAAGGCTAATCGGAACATCCGGTTGTGTGCAGACTTCTTCACCGGTCTCAATGTTACACTGTATACTCATCAGTACCCTCTGCCCCCTCCAGGCGATTGGTTCGCGAAACTGTATGGGGGGAATGTTTTGCGAAGGTTGTTCTGACCGATGCTTACCTCCAGATTAAAGTCGAGGAAGGGTCCCGAGAATTGCTGACCATCAATACGCACCACGGTCACCCTACTGCTATTGGTGTTAAGACATTACCAGCTATAGTTAAACACATCACGTGTACGATGCTACAGGATGCTTCCGGCGTTGCTACCTACTTGGACAATCTCATCGTCATGGGTTCCAACCCTGACGAATTGTGACAGCGCCTTGATTACGCGCTTGGTCGTATTCAACAGTATGGCTTCAGAGTGCACCGAGAATAACGCACCTTATTCAAGCGGCCGATAAAGTGCCTCGGTTTCATCATCGACGAACATGGCCGCCGACCAGATCCGGAGAACATCAACACTATCCAACGAGTGCCAGCACCCACAGACGTCACGTCCCTCAGGTCCTTCCTCGGTCTCGTCAGTCACTACAGTCCGTTCCTGCCAGCCATGCATCGCCTCTGAGGTCCACTGAACCAGCTACTTACCAAAGGCCACAAGTGAACATGGTTAGAAGAATGCCAACGCGTCTTTGACTCTGTCGAATCCGTGCTGAGTTCTGAGTTGCTACTCACCCACTGAGATCCATCATTGGAAATCGTTGTGGCGTCGGATGCTTCGAACTATGGAATGAACGCAGTTATTTCGCATGTTTCATAAAACGCCCTAAGGTCGTCAGTTCACCTTAATGACCGATCACAAGCCACCTATATCTGAGTTTGGCTCAAAGAAGGGGATTTCGGTATATAAAGCCACCGCTTCCGGCAATGGGCCACTGGGCTCCTTGGATAATTCAAGATCAGGCACCAATCCACCACTAGCCTCGGACAAACCAGCGCAATGTCGCGACCCACTGATGCAAGCAGGTCAGAACCAGAAGTTACTGTAGTCGTAAAAATTGCCTTAGAAGCGGAGGTTGACCGCGTAGTATCCGAAACGGTTTGCATTCTCCAAGTGACTGCCGGCATGGTCCGTCAGGCTACCGACCAAGATCCTGTGCTGCAGCAGGTCACCAAGTACCATTGCAATCAGTAGCCGTATACCTGCCCAAAAGAAGAATTGAGACCCTACTTCAACCGGCGTGACGCACTATCACTGGTCGACCGATGCCTCTTATTTTCATAAGGAGTTGTTATCCCAAAGGAGCTACAACCAGCCATCCCGAATCAGTTTTATAAAGATCAGCCCGGGGACAAACAGGATGAAGGCCCCTGCTCGAAGTTATGTCTGCTGGCCTTTGATGGACTCCCAGATTGATTAAGTCTCCAAATCTTGCATGCGGCGTGGCGAAGCATGAAACAATAAAAAAGACAATCCTTCATCTGTAACACCTTTTCGGTGCCTGGCTGCCATGCCACCCGAAGGAAGCACGAGGGTTGGGATGCTACCAGGTTGCTCAAGCCTGGGCAAGAGTTGAGATGGAATGATCAGGTTCGAATCACAGACTTTTCGGTTAGCAAGTTCGCGTTCTAACCACTGAGCCATTTCGGCAAAGCATCCAAGCCATCCGTGAGAACCTACCTACGGAGGTGGCCGCAACGTGCCGAAACGTGGTCTCGTCTTCACATCAACCATGCAGGTCTGTTTCGTGATCAACACTTTTTGGTCGTGATTGATGCCTGCAGCAAATGGCCAGAAATTTTTCCAGTGAACAGGCCCACACCTGCCACTACAGTCTTGGAACTCCAACGATTGATCAGTCGCTTTGGAACGCTACTGACTATTGTATCTGTCAAGGGCAGTCAGTCCACATCGTCAGCGTTCGCAGAGTTTTGTCGGGAGTATGGCATAACTCATGTCCGCTTACCGCCGTTTCATCCACAGTGGAACGATCAGGCGGAATGCTTTTATTGACACTCTGAAGCGTGCACTTCAGAAGTCCCGAGGGGAAGGACTAACGGAAGAGATTTTGCAAAGGTTCCTGCTGACATATCGAGGGAAGTCAAACACCAACTAGCCTGATGGAGTGTCACCAGCAGAAGAGGTGCTCCGAAGGACGCTATCCGGCCACAGAAAAGGTAGTTTAGTCACCGCAACACAAGAATGGAGGAGCAGTTCAGTCGGCATCATGGAGCAACCGCGCGCTCCCTCAGCGAAGGCTAGAGTGTTGGTTCGTGCCTACAGCGGCAGACACCCTACGTGAATTCCAGGGCACATCCTTCGTCGACGCGGCAAAGTGCTCTACGAGATTCAAGTTGGTCCAGCCAGGTAGTTCCGGAGCACAAACCATATACGGCCGACAGATGTGCATTTTCTGCCGACAGGACCGATTAAACTGAGTCTAGAGACTCTTCTGGACACTATTGATCTCGGCACAATTCCAGAAAATCAACCAGCTAATCCATTGGAGGCCCAACCCTAGCACGCGTAACATACGCGATGCTGGATGGACATGGTCCGCAAGCCAGTGAGGCCGCTGCAAGTATACCCCCGGTTTCGAAGCTACGTCAACAGACTTCGAGGGTGCATTGTCAGGCGGAATTCCACATCACTATCGCTCTGCCGCTGGCAGCTAGGCACTACTACGGCCGGGAAGCCTATCCCACACCACATTGGCTAAAATATGCAAGCAGCCTGCTTGTTTGACATCAAGCTGAACTCTGATTGGTCGAGAGTATGGACCCAACAACCAATCATGACCCAGTACTGGTCAAATGCCGGTTGCCAATGTTACACACAGAAGACGTCAGAAATTATAGTGTTCTCGGGGCATACGGCCCTGGAAACTTGTTCGAAACCATCGGTGTTGTGTATCAGTCCGTGAAAAATACATCTGTATACGACGCGCTACACAAGTGTTCTTGGCTTGGCTTTGGGAGTTAATGAAATGCTAAATTCCAGAATAGTGCAAATCGTTTGACCGCATTATGCTACCTACGAACTAGCTCCAAAGCCAACGTGATCCATCTGTCACGGCCAGTGGTGAGGACCAAACACTGCCTGTCGCTCCTTCTGGACTACCTGAGTGGGCCCCGATCACAAACTTGTTGAGTGGGGGCAAGATGGCTCAACGGTAAGAGCGCGAATTTACTGACCGGCAGCTCCGTGGTTGGAACCCCACCTTCGCCTCTTGACTTCTCCTGTCTAGGATTGAGGAACCTGGCAGTATCCCAGCCCTCGTGCTTCCTTCGGGTGGCATGGCAGCTAGGCACCGGAAGGGTGTTACAGCTGAACGACTTATTCCGTCGCGAAGAGACTGGACCTTACTGTGGTGTGACGGTTTGCGCACCTCAGTGACCCACTGAGCTATACTCTGTTGGGTTTCCCTGCGACACTCACAGAGTCTCTTATACCAGGTTGCTCAGTGGTTAGAGGTCTGACAAACACAGTCTCCTGGCCCTTCAGGTTGGGGGTTGGAACACGTGTTCCGTAGAAATGGTGATTCATTTGCATTTTCCGCCAAACACCGCTGTTTGCGGTTAGGCTCTTGAGCCGAAGGCTTTGGTTGAGGACCCTTATCGCCCTTCTGTCTAGGTGTGGGTGCCCTAACAGTATCCTAGGCTACGTTCAACCATGAAGTGCACACATACAAACGGACTCATGCCACATCGGCCGTCACGGGGTGCCATCAGTCTTACATGCTGCATACAGTAGAGCGGGCAAGCGAAAACAGACTATTGCTGACGCCCCCTTCTTTCTCTTTCACATACTTTTTCTCCCCCGGATGACCTCCCACCTGCATTGTTCAAAGATGGGGGTGAAGTCCTCAGTCAACGCTTGTCTGATATGTTAGCTTTATTTGGGAAAATGGGTCTGTCCCAGACAACTAGGAAGAGTCGGTGATGGTGCCCGTTTTCAAAAAGGGGTTGCAGTGAGCGTGGTAACCACGGGGATATCAGTTTGATCCCGGTCGTAACGAGACTGTTGGCGTCACTTCATCGCCTTATGATGGCTCGTGAAACACTGACTCGAGAGCAGTGAGCGGGATTCCGGCCTGGTAGGGGTTGCGTTGACCAAAGCTTCACACTTCGTCAGGTGCTAGAAAAACGCCATACGTATAAGCGACCCACAATTCTAGTGTTCCTGGATTTCCTAGGCGCATCTGACTCGGTTGACCGGCCTGTTCTGCTTGACACGCTTGCCCACCAAGGAATGCCCCGGAAGTTTGTGAACATAATGAGCTATTTGTATTCCCAGACTTCTGGACGTGTGAGAGGATATGCAGAGCTCTCCGAAAGCTTTCGTACACAAAGCGGTGTTCGTCATGGATGCCCACTCTCTCTATTCATTTCCAACTTCGTGCTGGATGAGATAATGAGACGAACGCCAGAGGGTCTCCAAAACCCTGGTGTTCAAATAGCCTGTGAATCAAACCTTGTCGATCCGGAATATGCAGATGACATCGTTCTCATCTTCAAAGAGGAGGAGAAGGCGCAAGTGTTTTTAGGTGAACTGACCAAAGTCATCCCGTCCTTTGGTATGCACTTTGCACTCACAAAGTGTAAGGTCAAGCTCCGGGACATGCAGTCACTGAACACGCCAATTACAATCCAGAGCGAGGCAGTGGAAGTTGTGGAGCGCTTCACGTATCTTGGACGTTGTATTAGTTCTGATTGTAGTGTGACTGATGAGATCAATGAACGAATCTCCCAGGCTCGGGTCGCGCTTGCTAATTTGAGACACCTATGGCGTCAAAGTGGTGTGTCCCTGAATCTCAAGGGACGTGTGTATCAAGCTACATTGGGGGCTGTTTTGTTGTAAGGCTAAGACTTGGCCTATTCGAGCAGCGGAACTGAGACGTCTTCGGGTGTTCGACAATCGTTGTCTCAGAACCATAGCTCGTATGGGTTGATGCGGGTCGGCCTATCCGTAACGTGTCAGTTGGAATGCGAGTTTTGGGTTGTGCAACGGGTACTTTCAATGAAGAATATGTCCAACACCAGAAGCTGCGTTGGTTGGGACATGTGTTGCATATGCCTATCCATCGGTTGTTGAAGATAGTGCTGTTTTCCGAGCCCAAATCAGAGTGGCGGAATCAGAGAGGTGGCCATCCCTTGACCTGGCAGAAGGCTATGAAAAAATCCGGAAACATTTGGATGCTGTCGGTGCTACTCGCCTTCCAGGATGCGGACCACGTGGTCCATAGTGCGCCTGGTTGGGGACGCTGCAAGTGATAGCTGTTAACCGATGTCAGTGGCGATCTCGTTGTCAATTTCAATCCAGATTGCCTGAATGAATGTTTGGAGGTGTGGGCACCTCGGATTGATTGTTGTAAGCTAGCATCAAGTCTCTACCCCATCCACCTTTGTTCTTTTCTTTACAATAAGGCTTTCAAATAAATCATGGTCGTACTGCGATGAAGCTTCGGTGTTGAACACTGATGTAATTCTGTCGATGATGAAGACTTTTTGACTGCTTCTTTCCAGCGCTTTTCGGGATGCGCACGCCCCGCTCGTCAACTCAGAAGCTCGTCGAGTGAAAGACAAGTCAGCACAAGTCAGTACTGTCTTGGTCATCTGCTGAATTTCCGAGCATTCTTGTTAGTGGTGTCCTCTTTTATACACGCCACAGCAAAATATAATCAAAATTGGCGGTTGGCCGGCATTTGGAAACGTAGGTTGCTGATATAGTGAATTGCAAAAAGGCTAATTTTTGGCTTAGCCAATTTGAGCGGAATAGCCGCAGCTGAAAAGAATAGAATTTGGAGCTTCCAAATGAATATATTGCCACGATGAATGCGGTCTAGCTCAGATGAACAAAGATTAGCTGACCCACCTCTGTCCCACTGTCCCACACAAACTACACTCTTCCTCGAATTCTGACTATCCCGTGTACATACTGATAACTGACTGCAAACTCCATGTTGGAATTTATTTGAGATACAAACGTTCGTGATTCTTGTTTTTTCTAACTTAACAAACGCTTTCACCCAAATGCTTTGCGCACGCTGCCGGCATCTTCGCGCAAGCTCACTGTGTGACTCACTAACACTAACTAATCGTCTCCATATAAAAAGTAATTCATGGAAAACATTCGTAACTTCAACATATAGTGAAGTGTCGGCGCCGTACTCCTTGAGTTTGACGAAACTATAATTGGAATCTAAATGTTCAAATATAAAAACCAAGAATTCCGTTTGTGAGAGAGCCCAGCTCATTTCGTCCGACTGATTACCAGAGGTTTCATACGGTTGCAGGTGTGGATAAGCTTGAGTCACTTTTAGATCGGCTTGAAAAGGTCGTCTTGTGTTTGGAGAGCTCTCAGGATACCGGAATAAACCGTGCACTCGGTTCGCTTCTAAAGGTGAGTACTGTCAGATTCCCCTTCATTGCATCTATAGGAACCCGAAGGCAATAATTCTCTGAGAGATTACGATGAATTAGTTTCTGGCCCCCTTGCTGAATTCCTGACATTGAGCAAAAAGATTGGTGGCGACGCAAAGGAACAGGTGTCGCTTGCTCTTTCTCTCATCTATCTTTGTTTAGAGTGACCTTGTTCAGAAATGTTTCGTCTGCCAGCGACAAATAATTGAAAATGCTGCTCAGCATGGCAAACGGTCAGAATTACGTGTTGAAGGATTATTAAAACCGTATGGTGCGCTGGTTTCCACCGCGGTGGTGAGTAATAATAATATGTTTATTTCCTGATCTGTTATGCCAATTGAGGCACGATCGGGCCACCAACCACACAACGGGGAGGACGGTGCCACCAAGGAATCACGCTTATTACGGGAAAAGCCACTGTAGTTGTGGGCATGAAATACCTGGAACAGTGAGGCATGAGGTACGAATTGTTAAATGATGGAGCCTGTGGAGGTCACTCATCAGATCAACCATCGGGCTATTCAAATATTTACGCATGCCTTTTGGCCTTTTCAGCGTTTCATAGACCAAGCGCTATCGGGTCTACCATTTGTGTTCGCTTACCTAGATGATATTTTGGTTGCTAGTCCTAGCCCTGAACAACACAGTGAACATTTGCGTCTCTTATTCATTCGGTTACGCTATCACGGCGTTGATATTAACACTCAAAAATGTATTTTTGGTTCATCTTCGTTAAACTTTCCTGGCCATATTATTTATCAAGATGGTATATCGCCTGCCACCGACAAGTTGACAATTATTCGCAATTTTCCTATACCTACCTCATTTAAGCAGCTCACACTTTTTTCAGGAATGATTAACTTCTAGCGACGGTTCATTCCTAAAGCTCCTTCCTTATTACCTCCACTTACGTATCTTTTATCTGGAAAGCCCAAAACTTTCCGATTGACCGAATCAGCCATATCTGTCCTTGAGCAAGCCTAAGCCTTTCTAGCTGGTTCCCTCAAGCTATTTCACTTACAACGCAGTTCTTTTCTATCACTCAGCGCTGATGCTTTCAACCATGCTGAAGACGCAGTTTTGCATCAGATTATCAATAACGTGCATCAACCAATTGCGTTTTTTCCCATAAGCTATCACCCATCGAATCACGTTACAGTACCTTTGGTAGAGAACTGTAAGCCATTTACCTATCGGTCCGCCATTTCCGTCATTTGCTGGGAGGACGCGAATTTTGCATCTATACAGATCATAAACAGTTAACGTCAGCCTTACTAGCCAAGCCTGATAAATATTCACCTCGCGAAATACGTCAACTTGATTATATTTCTCAATTCACCAATGACATTCGTCATATATCAAGACATCTGAACATCGTCGCTGACACCTTATCTCGTCCGTAAATCGACTTACTCCACTCGGCACCCACGATCGATCTGCAGCATATGGCGCAACTACAAAAGGCCGGGCATGTCATATTGCCATCATCGGAGAAATCTTTACTACAGATTAGACCGGTACCATTACAACTATCACCAGGTAACATAGATTGTGATTTCTCTACCTTCCTTCCAAGACCCCTAGTTCCACGCGCAATGCGTCGACTTGTTTTCGACGCGCTACATAACGTAACACACCCAGAAATACGTGCAACGAGCAAACTCATCTCACAACGCTTTTTATGGCCGAATATGAACAACGACATCCGTTCTTGGGCGAAAAATTGTCTGGCTTGTCAACGTTCTGAAGTCATTTGTCATACTAACGCACCCGTTGGCACCTTCTCTCAATCGGACTTCCGACTCATCCACGTTCACTTCGACATTGTTTACCCACTTCCCCCATACAACGGCAATTCGTATCTTCTTACTTGTGTCGATAGGTTTACAAGGTGGTCTGAAGCCATCCCAACTACTAATATCTCTGCGACGAAGATTGTTCGTGGTTTTGTCACCAGATGAATTTCTATATTCGGTATTCCTTCTTACATTAAAACAGACCGTGGTTCGCAGTTCGAATCTCAACTCTTCCGGCAATTAACTGAACTTCTAGGTTGAAAACGCATCCGCACCACCGCCTATCATCCACAAGCTAATGGCTTGGTTGAACATTTTCACAGACACTTGAAAACGGCCATCAAAGCTCATCAGTAACCTAACAACTGGAGTGACCTGGTCCCCCTTACACTGCTTCACTTACGCACTATGTTTCGCTCCATACCACAACGTACATCAGTCGAGCTAGTCTTCGATACATCACAACGAATCCCAGGACAGTTTTTCTTTTCAGAAAACTAGTTTTCCCTGTGATTCATTAACATACGTCACCCAAATGAAAATGCGTATGTCGCGTCTACGCTGTCATTCTCCACCAATGCTTAACAACTATGTTTCTCCTGATCTCTCCAATTGTGCGCACGTTCTCATCCGCTGTGACTGCGTCAAATACCCGTTACAACCTCCTTATGAGGGTCCATTCGCTGTTATAAGTCGTCACACCAGATACTTCACCAATCAGTTACGTGACAAAACTGATGCCGTTGGTATTGATCGCCTGAAACCGGCCTATACCGTTTATGTTGATCCACCCCCAAAAGTAACAGACCTACCGAACTGCAAGCTCAAATCCGACTCAACGGAATCAACACCGACCTTGTCGTCAGCCCAAATCACTCCGACTACTGGCACACGCATTACTCGTTCGGGCAGACACGTCCACTGGCCAGACCGTTTTGTCGCAGGTTAGCATCACCTACCTTTTCATAAGCACCTACTTTTCTCCTACCTTTTCACCTACTTTTCTCACTTAATTGACACCGGACACGTGATCATTCCGAATGAGTCGTTTTATGTCATTCACCGTGCACCCAATAGACTGCCAACATGGATCCAACGGCGTTGCTCGACTACAACCAAGGCAGTCGCTATACGTCTGTAGAACCCGGTATTGTGCTGCCAAGGGCAACTCTTACGAAGGATGAGCCTATCTTGGTCATGTGAAACAAATTGACCAGCTAGGTCACTTAACGGTCCTCTCGACTATCTCCCAGCATCCGATTAGATGTGACGTGAGGGGGCTGACAACCATTCGTTCGTGTCTCTACGTCGTTTTGCACTTCACTGACCAACCTCTGCTGAATGTTTCATTTTTACCCCTATTTTGATAGTTAGATAGGTGCGAGAGTTCCTTAAAACACTAATGTTTCTCACGTTGTTCTTGTTGAAACCCAAAACGTTTTGCCATACGACCAGCTTGGAAAATAAGTGATAATTGGAAAGAATAAAGTGCTTGTCGAGACTGCTGTCTATCCAAAAAACATGGCTAGGAAACAGCAGCTGGACGATTCTCGAAGTGATTTGGCAACTCAACCGCGTCAAGGACGAATGGTAGTACGATCAAAATCAACGGAATCAACACCGACCTTGTCGTCAAAGAAATCATCGCTCGTTGGTTACACAAAGAAGGCGGCGATTCTGTGGAAGTCACCTCATCCAAACACTCCAGGAAGTTGACACAAGGATGAAGCAGACGTTAGCTGAAGTTCAACCGGCTCTATGGCTATATGTTGAGTCGACCAACAAACGTCCACTGGAGTGCAGCGAAGGGGGATAAAGCTGTCTCTCGATATTTCTCTCCCAATCAAAGGAGCATAGAAGGCCGACATGCAAATAAGTACATTCTTGCGTCGGAATTGCTCAAGGGTGGCTATCTGACCGTGGAACTGCATAACCTCACCGAGTTCCTGACAGTTGACGTGGCCAAGAAAAATCCCAGGAGAACACTGTTGAGTCCGATCTAAACCCAATGTTAAGGAACTGCCTATGGTACACAACAGTGACAGAAATAACCAATCCCTGCTTCTATCATAAATTTAAAAAATACCCTCGAGCCCGTCAACCGAGAAGTTTCTAAGAAAGTTCTTTCCGAATGCGACTATCTGGCAACATCCGTCAAAACCGCTTGGAGCTCAGAAGAGTAAATGAAAGAAAACTAGAGTGACTACGAAATCTTCACTAGAGTAAACTGCAAATAGTCTGACAACTCCCACACCCGTGCTCGAGATTAACTCCCTTAATGGACGGTTTCACATGTACCAGGGTTGTTGTACTTATTTGGGGTGACTCCTTGAACAGGAGGGGATGTGATTCGTCGTTCCTTATGCTTAAGGGCTATTAAAAGTTAGCAGTAATGTTTCGGCTTCAGTGTAATATCTATCCTGTGCCTTCCTGAGAAAACTAACTTCTCCAGAATATTTCCCACCGTCTTTAAGGAGACATCATGCCGAGCAGTGGCAGCCGTTAAAAATATAAATACCGTGCCCAAAGTAGACCGAGTACGCTTGAAAAAATTTAGGCAAAACTGTGACTGCCCGGAGAGATTATAGGGTTTAGAACAAATACCATCAAAAGTTAAAACTTATGTAAAGGTTTCCTTCGTTACAATATGGTCTGGGAGAAGATCAGGGAACGTACAGGGATCGATCTGGTGAAATTTAGTATTTTCATATGTAACACATTTCAGATCTTCCAATCAGTCGGAGTGAAGGTTCTACATTTCGGAGGATGTCGTATGGCTATGCCACATATCATTGTTTGATGACAAGTGATGGTGTGGGTAATAGGGCAAAACCAATTACACCGAATTGTTAGGATACTTAGACGTTGTCTCTTCTTTACAAGCCGTCATGCTTTGCCGGCCGACCGAAGAGAAAAATTTCATCTTTGCATGCAAGAAATAATCCTTTGCGATAGATTAAGGGACTCACGGATTGACACACAGGATCAAAGCTTTTGCCCATAAAAAAATTCATGTGTGCGGTCTCCTTGCAGTGGTTTGCCACAGCTGAAAGTCACAAGGGAATGAAAGATATAGCGCCAAATTTTGGCTTCTCAGGGTTGAACAGTGAGCTTGCCAGTGCAAGGACTCGCGCATTAAACACATTACCGTTAAAATACTTACCGGCCAAAACTGGGCCAAGAGAGTTTCCCAAAGTAATCCGCGAGCCCAAGCGCTTTGGACACTAATCCCCCTGACGTTTCGAATTGCACAGGTCACCAAAATATCCGTTTGGGAGAAGTTACTCTTGTGCTCCTACAAAACGTGACCCAACATTCTACTTCCTCCGTCGTTAGTGTAGTCGATGGACTACCCCCTCACTTCCTGTCGGAACCCTAGTTGCAAATACGAACCAAATGTTCAGCTGGCTCCAGCGCCTACTGGGACGTGTTTGTTCTAATCCACTCAATCCTCACCTTGGCTTTGGCCGTCACAGTGTACTTTCAGTATGTCCCCCCTACAAAGGACTTTCTTAACGGTTCGCGTGCGCCCTGTGTGTCGGCAGTAACTCGCTATCTCATGGAGCATTTACACCTGACCCGCTCCAACAGCGACACCAGTGAGTCCATACAGTTTTACCGAAGGTGATTCTGAGGTTCAGGCTACCAATTATGCGTATTGTGAATTTCTCAACTGAATGTTCGTCTCTTAACCGTTTCGTGACCCTAGCCACAAATTCAACTGCTCAATGCCGCGCGGCCTCAGTAACGGTTTTCCGTCTTGCCCAATTGCCGACAATGCTGCTTCTCCAGATTCGTTGTTCTGGTGCCCCATTTGACGCAGCTTGCGGTTTCGTATCACGTGCCATATGGGACCCTTTAGTTTTTCATTTCCCCGCCATCTACGAAAATGCAACCGTCTGCTCGTACCAGTTCGAGCATCGCCTTCTCTGTGGCAGATAATGCACAAATAAACGTGACTGCCATTCTTCCGCGTAATCCTGAGCAACCGAAACTGACGTGAGCCACGCTTTTATTCTGACTCAACCGGTATGTTCTCCCTGATAGTGTTATTATCAATTCATCCGAATATTACGAGGACGATAAGACTGATCCCTCTGTAGAACAATATGTCTTCCTCTGATGATCCAAATTTCTCTCGGTGCATGGTTTTCATCTCCGGTGCCCACACACAGGTTTTCCTTCCCTAATCAACTATCCTCCCATCCTTCACCACGTACGCACTAACAGGGGGTCGTTTTCAGCCCATATTACCTCGAATAATCCGATCCCGTTTGATGCAATACGGATGACTCAGCTCGCTCATCGGGGGTTAATCTGTGCCTCTGCCACACTTGCCAAGTTCTTCCCGCAGGTCCGGAGGGTTAGTATTCAAGCTACATCTTCTTGATTCTCTCTAATCCTGAAGCTTGTCTCAAGGTGCATACTTTCTTCAAGAGGTACAGCTGATTGTAGTACGGCCACCATGCAGTGGGTCATTGTATTTGACAACCCATGTATCGCCCTGCCGGCCCTGAAGTCAGTGCGAAAGACCCGGGAACCCTCACAAGAGAACAATGCAGGTGGCCAAGTTTAGTACCTTTTCAGGTTCACAAATAGCGTTGCGCCTGGCCTCTTACCTATGCCACACAACTCAAAAATGTTGGCAATACATATCATACCATAGGCCTTCGCTCAATACTGCCTGTATGATCCGAGAGATAGATCGGCCGCCTTCCTGCTGCTCGCTATCGAGCCTAGCCTTGAGCCCCGTTTCCGCTACGTAGTCCTTGTCTTTGCCTATCGGTTTTTATACCCTCTGACCAACCCATCTCTATTATCCCCAGTTTCGATTGTCCGCCCCCTGAGCAGACCTCACCCTAACGAACACTGATTTGCCAACCCCTGTTGCCACAATGTCTTCATCAAACCACATACTTTCAACTTCACTTCGACATAAGTACGGAGTAGCCGAGGTTTCACAACCTCCAGCTGCACACTGAAGGCTTCAAAACTGTCTAGCTAAATGCAAGAACTGCTTCGGTTCAGAACTCACTGGAACGCATTGACACAGAATAGCTTGTGTTCAAACTGAGACGCGCTGAACCATCTCGTGCAAACTTCGGTCACTCAAGAAGTTACGTCACTCACGAAATGTGACACCTAGATTCATGTAACGAAAGCTCTTGTGCTCGCATCATGGGGTCCAATTGGCAGTTGTCTTCGACCAACCTCTCATTCACACTCACTGAGATTTAGGCCCTCACCAGATTTCCAGGCAAACATTCACCTTTCTCCACTTATTGAGAAATAACCCGTCATACGCCCCTTGGTACCACCTAGTATCTTCTTCCATCAACTAGCGCATATATATCCATATATATAGCGTATATATGCCTAACCAATGAGCCACCGCAAATCTCGTCCCGCGTCTCACGCCATCCCCACGTCGCGCGTCCCCTATTTTATGACGGTATCCGCAAGTTTACTTCCGCCCCTTAGGTTTCAAACAAATTGCGCCATCGTACTTCGTGCTGGTTTCCCAGTATCGTAGGGGTTAAATGCTCCGTCACTTGCACAAACGGCACTTCCTTCCCGATATTTTATTCCCCGCCCATTGGAACTCCCGGACTTCACCATCTCCCCTCCCCACCCTTTGAGTCATTTCGCTCAAATTTACCGAACAAAACTCCACATCCATGTACCTCCAGTAACTGGGCCGGTATCACGAATAAGTTGCAAACTCAGTAGAAATTGGTCCCCTCGCATCACCCACTTGATGCTGGCGTGAGCCATGCTGAACATTGGAGGTCTAAGACCAGGTGATCGTGAAACCGGATGGTGAGACTGGGTATATGACTCTGGGCGGAGGCTTTGGTTGTGTATGTGCCAGTGCACAGATTACACAACCCGTTCTTTGGGCGCACACGCACATCCTGTTACTTCAGCATGGGGGGACCATCTGGACCTGCTTGCAATCACCGGGTTACAATAGTTTTCTGAAATGCAGTATATGTTAAAGTTTCCTATTCAATCTACGAAACAACAAATTAATAACAAAACCTCTCGGCCTTCTCAAACTCATCCGATCTCACTGCTTTCGGTGAAATTGATAACAGTGATGTTTATTCCCTAACACTGGGTGGCATCCTATCAGGCGTGATTATACGGGTACAGTCAGAATAAAGGCATAGTTCATTTTTGGTTGCCCAGGACTACGCGAAAGCAGGGCAGTCACGTAACCTTGTGCGTTATCTGATGAAGACGAGGTGATGCCCAAACTACTATGACTGAACTGCAGTAAACATTGGGACCAATGTGTCTATGGTACGCGGTTTATAGCTGAATTGAATTGATAATATAAGTCGTCGTACTTCGCTCGAATTCACGTGCCAGATCTTGTTCATGCGTCGTCTCAAGGCGACATGAAGCCACTTTCTCCCCCGGACAGTACTGGTGGTCTACCAATTCGTTGAAGGCAGCGGACAATGCGTTCGCTTCGGATAAAACCTTTGTCATGACAAGAACGTGAATAGGACTTTCTGGATAATCTACCACGGAGCATTTCGAAAGCCGTCTGAGACCGCCGGATACCGATGGTGGTGATGTTGTTGGAGGTTTCAAGTGCCTCAATCTTTAAATAGCAGTCACTTTTTCCATGTCTGACAGCGGCGTACTTTAATCGCCTGGTTATTCACCCCCAAGCACGGGAAACAAGTCGCTGGGTAAAATCGAGTAGACAGTGATGCAGTTACCCTTGGCGGTTAACTGTATGTTATGCGGAATCCCGCACCAAACCACTTTGGCGCTGATACGGCCAAGAAGCCTATTCCGGGTGCGATTAGCCAAATGATCAGTCCGCTTTCTTTTCAGCACCAAGGCGAGCTCTGATTGGCCGAAAGTGTGGACCTAACAGCCAACTGCCATTGCCAATGTTGCGTCCTAGAAGACGACGGAATTTCCAGAATGTTATGGCCTCGTACATCGTATACACGATGTGTTGCGCACTTTTGGTGGTTCTCTTGACGAGAACTCTAGATTGGAAAGTTCAGCATGAAGGCTGAGCTGAAGCATTACCGAATTACGCTGCAAAATCGGAATTGGGGGATGTGAGGTAGAATAGCCACGATTAAGTGAATGCAGTGAATTTGGTGAGGACTGCATGGATATTCGCTGAACGAAGTAGTGCATCAGTAAGCCTGAAACAGGAATCACTTGTTTTACCTTGGAATTCTCCGCAAGGGCAACTCCTGCTTAGTTACTGGACAACGGTATCGGAATATGCGACTTTTTTTTCAAACATTTGGAGCTACATCGGAGTCGGCCTCCATAAAGGGCACAGAAATGGAGCTGAAATTCGCGAAGGCTTGCTTTTTCAGTTTCATTGGTCAGTGGTCTTGGTTGAGACATTACAGCAGTCATCGTTATGATGTTTCAGAGAAACAAAATCGATTGCAAGAATTCCTTATACCGGGCGGAACCTGATGGGCATGCATTCCATCTCATCCCGATTTCTCGATACCAAACGCTGGATCCCATACACAATTATATTTTGTGCCGTTGATTAGCTGTTGTGGACCAGTGGTATAATTTTTATTTTTATATGTGCAGTTCCTCTTAACTTCGGCTCGTTAGGTTTTAAGGAAACCGGGCTTCGCAAGGAAGTGGTTTTAATGTAGTTTGTTGTGGCAGGAGTTACAGTGTCACTCGGGCCAACCAGCCGGAATCCGGTCGAGTAAACTCTTCAGTACAACTTCAACAATGTCGACAAAACGAGCCGCTCTATCGAAATTAGCAGCTAACTAGAGGGTGACTTGTGAAAGAGTTTAGGCCTAGTATGCACAAAATCTGAAGGCAAGATCTCAGCGGGAGATGTTTGCCGCCCAACTTCGCAGATGGTTAGGGCACAATAAGCTATAAAATGGAACAGACTTTTTGAATTTCATAATGCTTCATTTGTTTTATCGTATTGGGTAGCAATCTAGAGGGAGGATAGTGGTCTGGATCGAAACACAGCTGAAGATTATAGGGGGGTGCTGAGTAGGACTTGGTGCCCTCCTCGAAATGTGTCAGTACAGTCGGGTATGAGCGCTATAGATCCGCAGCTTGCCTTATTCGTTTGGGCGGTCCCTTACTGCCGTAGAGATACTTATAAAATATGCTCCCGACCCAAAGCTGTCACCTTGTCGTGGTGGTCGGACTTCTGTTCTGCAATGGTCCTGTGGGCTATACTGGCTGGAACCCAGTTCCTAGAGGTTCAAGCATGCCAGGAAGGCCAACGAGGAGCAGCCTGGTGGAACAGCAAAGAAACACTGAACTATGAGGAGTCGTATTACGAGGCAGTCTGAGGGTAAAGTCGTGCTGTTCTCTGCGATAGGAGCGTGAAGACAGTATGTTGTTTCCTCCAGGCGTCCAGCTTGTCCATATGTATGGAAACAACTGCCTTCCCCCGAGAAAGGACGGAGTGGAAAAGGTTGGCCCCGAGAACTTCACACTTCGGTCGCCCAACGGTTGATCGTGACCGCCGGCGCATTATTCAATACGGTCGAAATAGTTTTAGAACCAAAGAGTCTGGTGCTGCTCAAAAGGCACCTGCTTTGCGAAGCTGCATCAGGAGTGAGACAGTAATGCTCTGCTACATGCGCCCTCGGACCGGACTGGTACCACACAGCCAAGTAAATCGGACTATTGAGTCATTGGCTCCGAGTAAGGTTTTCAAAGAAAGCCCTAACCGCTGTGTCGCAGTTCAGATTTTGAGTCGGAGGCCCGAGGTGGGGCGCCTCAACTAAACCCCTTCCCTCGACCTGGGCAACCGGGAAGTATCATTTGCCCTTGCAGCTTTTCGCTCACCGGTTTTCTCTCACACTCCCCCCCTAGCCATCGTACAGTGCAATGCAATCAACCCATCTGCCAATCCTCTAGCCACTCTTCCGTGTCTAAACCGTCGCCTAGGAAAATAAACCAAAATAATCACCTACTAACCTCAAAAGATCTGATACACGATGCGGCCTTCAATGTCCGTATTCTATGTCAAATTGGGCAACAGGTATCCCTTGCTGAAACCTTGATTTCCCTATCTGTCGATGTATGTTGTGTCTCCGAAACACGTGTACAAGACCCCACTCCGGTCGTGCTCCTCAAGCCGCTTAGGACGAACTCAAATGTTCCACATTTCACTCTTCAGGTATCTGGTGATCTTGACGCGATGGCTCGTTGTAGTAACGGTACTTTCTCAGCTTAGTTCTCGGTCTGAGCCCACCAAGCTAACGTGCGTGCCAAAACAACCACCAAAGGTGTACAAGATATATTAACGCCCCAAACGAAGTCAAGAGCATTTGTACAGCGCTTCATATATATAGCGTAAGCGGTAATAACTTTCTGGAAATTCTGACGCGTTCTGGATGCACCATTGGCAACCGGCAATCAGCCAATACTGGGTCATGATTGGCTGTTGGGTCCAGATTTTCGACCAATCAGATCTGGGCTTGATACCGTACCGGCAAGCGTCCCGAATTCCTGGCTAATCTTGTGTGGGGTAGGCTTTTTGGCCGAAGCAGCACCCGACTGCGGACGGTAAAGCGGGATCTGTGTGGAATTCCGCCTAACACTCGTGGTATCTGCGGTGTGAAAGTTGCACTCAGTCCCTAGGCTGAAAGCACCTTACTGGACTGGATCCCTGTGAAAAGTCGCCTTTGCGCTGTGCGGTTGTCTGGCTCGATCGAGATTGCCGCAGGTCGATGCGGTAAACGGTGTTTGTTTGTCGTATCAGCATACGCCCCAACAGATAGCAGTCCTGAGACAGAAGGACGAGTTCCATCAAGATCTGTCATGACTGCTTCGGTCGGCAAGAGGGACGGATATAGTAATCCTCCTGGGTGATATGAATGCCCAAGTTAGACGACTTAGTCCGGTAGAAACACAGTTGGGTGGTAGATTTGGAGTCGATGTTGAGCGTACGGCTAATGGAGAGCGGCTTCTTTTTTGTGCAGATCATCGTCTATTCCTTGCCAGTATGGACTTCCAACACACACCGAGTTACTTGGAGGCCACCTACCACAAGACAGCCGTGGACTCAATTGGACCATGTGGCTATCAGTTACCGATGGAGAGCCTCAGTTAAGGATTATCGTTCCTTCTAAAGTATGCAATTTGACTCTGATCACACCATCGTGCAGGCCTGATTAACACTTCGCTGTTGGCCAGCACTACGCGTGTCGAAAGAGAGCAGCTCATCAACTTCGACAAATTTCAGTAGCTGAAGAGTATTGAGCTGATCTCGCTAGGAAGCTACTGGAAACGCACAGTCATGTGGTCGACTCAAATTGCTTGGAGGTTGAATGGAGGCGAGTTAAAGAAGCAATGCTCTCAGCTTTCAGAACTGTTTGTCCGGGCCATCTGACTCGACCCAGTGAACACTGGATATCTTCGAGATCAGCAGATCTTATTGTTGCCAGAAAGGCCATACCAGCAACTATCAACTATAGTAGCGCACGGAGATCCCTCAAATACCGGATAATCAAAGGCTTGAAGAGTGACAGAGAACGCTGGTGGATTTCGAAGGCCTGGGAGATGGAGAAGGCTTTCGCTGCAGGCAACAGCCGCGCCCTGTTTCAACTAATTCGATCAACGGGTCAAAGGAAGACAGGTGTCAGGGAAACAATGTGCGAAAAAGACGGAACAGCAATTCGCTCCCTCAGTCATCGTCTTGAGGGGTGGGTTGGGCACTTCCAAGAACAATTCACCTGGTCACCTTCAATACAGCCGCTAGAAGAACCTAGCTGTTATGGGTGGAGTATCGATCCTGATTGAGCACGAGAACCTGACTGAATAGTGTAGAATGAATAGCGCTTTACTTATCTAAGTATAGACGTACATAAGCTGAATGTAAAGGCGAAAGTATGGTTAATACGGAACGATAATGTGAACACAAAGGATAGTCGTTACCTTCACCCGGGCCGTTGGATTGTGTGTAGAAAGGGGTAACTCGGACACAGGGTCTGAATGAAGGTTGATTGTAAAAATCTACTATGGGGTAATGGTAACTGTGGTCAGGCTTCTCGGTCTCCTAAAGTGTAGGGCTGCGTACGTTACTATAGCCTGGCTAAATTAGAGATGCCAGGCTCATATATATTTGGAGATGCAAGTGCATCGCCCGGACACGGAGGTGAGACTGAAGTGTGATCCGTATTATCTTCAACTTTAGTGAGCGGAGACGCGTGAAAGTCAGACAGAGGGGGTGTATGAACGCCATTACCTTCACTGGATGAGGTACGCGTGAACTCGCTGACATGTGTGCGATCACCCCAAGGAGCGAGATGGCAGACGGATACAATGCCTTCTTTTATGCCGGGAAAACGAACATGGGCGTAGTGCGGATTGCAGTTTATAAGTTTGACTTCCTCAACGACTGATTCATACTTTGAGGCACGGTCAAATCTCTTCAGTAAAACAGGCTCTGGAGTAGTTAGCCAAGTTGGTATAGACAAACCACAGGATGACCAACGTTCAAACTGAAACATTCGTTCACGTGTATTGGCATTCGTGGAGATGCAGAGGAGGGACCGTATAGATTGGAGGGTATCTGATAGAACCGATTCTCAGTGACAGATTTGAAGGCCTTTCATCTTGAGTCTGAGCTGGATTGCATTCCAGAGTGTCCCGTTGAGGCCTTCGACTTGCGCATTCTCCCGGTGAGTATAAGCAGTTGTTCGGCTGGTGCGAACGCTCGTGTCATGTAGGAATGCGGACAGTTCGTCAGATATGAATGAGGAGCCACGGTCCGAATGTACATACGCAGGCATACCAAACAAAGGGAATAATTCACATAGACATTTAATAGTGGTAGGTGCACATGTATCTGCGCAGAGAAAGGCAAATGGAAAACGGGAAAACTCGTCAACGATAGTAAGAATATGTCGGTTTCGAGTAACAGGAGGCAGAGGTCCTTTAAAATCGACGCTACTTCGTTCGAATGGTTGAGTTGCTTTGGTGAGCGTAGCCGGGGGTGGTTTGTAAAATTGCGGCTTGATGGCGACACAAACCGTACATTTTGTGGTGGTCTTTGACAACTTGGAGGGAAAACGGCAAGTTTTTGGAAAGAATAATGTGAGTAAATGATAAATGTGAGTAATTCCGGGATATCACAAGGAATTGTGAACTTTTACTTTATTATTGCCGACCACATTGGCACATAGGTTACGCGATATGGTGTCCGCTACCAGATTGCCTTTTCCAGGTCTGTAGCTGACATCGTAGCTAAAAGCGGAGAGTTCCATTTTTCAAAGCTAGATTTTATCGTTTTTATCTTACTTTTCCGCGACACACCATACATAAAGGAAACTGCTGGTCAGTGATAAGCTTGAAATGCTTCCCGAAGAGATAATGCTTCTATTTACGGGTAGATTCAACGATGGCGTATGTCTCTCTCAATAGCAGAGTGATTCTTTTCGCTCGGTGTCAGTGTTCTAGAAAAGGGCCCGCCAGTCGGCCGTTCTGAGTCAGAGATGCAGCAATGGCTGTCTGAGGCGTCCGTCTCGACAACCAAGGGTGGGTTGTAGTCGACTGTCACAACCATAGCGTTATCACCATCATCATCATCATCATCATCAAGGACAGCAACATCAGTATTGACACTGATGCTTCACTGCCGTACAACCATAAGGTTTGTCTAATTATATTTATAGCCGTAGATTGAAAAGAAAAGAGCGGGTGAGGGATGGGACCTAGTGCTGGCTTATGTCAAGCGTTCTGAGGTGCCTACACTTCCAACCGCTCAGTCAGACAATCTGGAAAGAAACTGACAGCACGAACGCCACTGACATCTGTTAGCCGCCATTTCTTGCAATATTTCCAGCCAAGCACAGGCGGGGTCACGGGGACCCCATCCTGGAAGGTGTACAACACCAACAACACCCAAACTCTTCGTGATCTCTTTCGCGCCTTTCTACCAAGTCATGCGCTGTCCACCTTGCGGTTTGCGCCATTCTGAAGGAGGCACGGAGAACAACACTCGTCTCGGTAGACGGTGTTTCGGCATGCGTAGCACATGACCGAACTATCGTAGTCGGTGGTGCTGGATGATTTCCCCAATTGAAGTACCTGCAGCACAACCAAATACCCGCTTTCTAATCACCTCGTTACTAACACGCTGACGCCATCCAAAACCAGCCACGCTTCTGAGGCATCGGTGGTCGAAAACCTGGAGACGCCTCACATCATTGTCCGCAGAGGCCATGTCTCGCACCCATACAACAACACAGCCCTTACTGTAGCCTGGTACACACGACCCTTAAGATCTAGTGAGATGCCTTTTTGACGCCACAGTGACGAAATTAGCAAACGTGATTCGAGCCTTTGAGATTCTTGCACTGACTTCATGAGACACACTTCCGTCAGAGCTAATACAACTACCGAGGTATGTAAAGTTTTCCACAATCTCCAGTGATTCTCCTTGAATTTTAAGGGATATGTCCGGAGACTGCACGTTCTGAAGCATGACTTTGCACTTTGAAGGTGCAAGGCGCATGCCAAAAGATGGTATGATGGTGGTGGCTTGTGCTTCACTTTGGTCTTCAAAGATGAGGGCGATGTCATCTGTGTACTCCAGATCGACAAGGCTCTCACCAGCAATTTGAACACAGGGGTTTGAAGACCTTCCAGCGTTCGCCTCATTATTTCATCAAAAACGAAGTTGAACAAGAATGGAGAGAGTGGACATCCTTG
Organism: Clonorchis sinensis; assembly: GCA_003604175.2. Classification (NCBI taxonomy): domain Eukaryota; kingdom Metazoa; phylum Platyhelminthes; class Trematoda; order Opisthorchiida; family Opisthorchiidae; genus Clonorchis; species Clonorchis sinensis. The sequence goes on along the minus strand of CM030369.1, from coordinate 94,404,088 downwards.
TCTGACGCCACTTTTGTAGGAAGCTTTTGGAGAGCTCGCCATACACTCTCACCCGCCAAGAAGTATGTGAATATAGGGATCGGATTATGTTTACAAACTTTTGGGGCATACCCTGTTGAGCAAGTAAATTTAACAGCACTGACCGATCGACAGAATCAAACGCACCCTTGAAGTCAAGGAACACCAAGATCGTGGGTCGTCTGTACATGTGGCGTTGCTCTAACACCTGACGGAGTGTGAAGATGTGGTCAATGCAGCCTCTACCCGGTCGAAATCCCGCTTGATTCTCACGAGTCAAGGTTTCGCGTGCCATCGTAAGACGACGAAGAATCAGTGACGCCAGAAGCCTTGTCACAACAGGAGTCAAACTAACACCTCTGTGGTTGCTACATTCACTGCGAGTACCCTTTTTGAAAATGGGCACTACTATCGATTCACCCCAGTTGTCTGGGACGGTCTCTTTCTCCCAGATAGACCCAAATAGTCTAGAAAGGCACTGGCTGAGGCGCCGCCATCCTTGAAAAGAGCAGGTGGAAGGTCGTCAGGACCAGCAGCACGATGACGATTGAGTAGGAAATACACTCGAACACTTCTGAGACCGAAGGCGGCTCCATATTTACGGTCCAGCTTTCTGTTGAAGGCCAGGATTCTGGATTGGAAGTAGCAGGTGGCCAGCTGAATTGCTTTCGAAGTATTGTGCCCAGTGGTCCAGACGTTCTGCTTTATTGCATATCAGGGAGCCATTTTGGTCTCTGATTATTTCGCTGACAAGAGGTTTCCTAGGACCAGTCGAACGAATCAAGTGGAAACAGCTTGCGCACTTTTCCAGCATTCTTTGCATCTTCCATTTCTTCGGCCTTTCGGGTCCACCAAGCTTCTCGGTCTGCACGGACACTCAGTTTCACCTGGCGTCCGATGATGCGTCGGGTAGAGTTGCGGTGGCGGCCAGGAGGAGTCTGTCCCCGGGTCTCCAGCAAAGACACGGTCCTATCACAGATACAATGTTTGGATGAGGTTGGCTGGGTTGTACCGCAAACAGACGTTCCGACTTTGAGTAGCGCTTTGGCTCAAGCCTAACCGCAAGGCAGCGGTGTTGGGCTGGAAATGCAAATACATTACCATTTTTACGGAACACGTGTTCCAACCCCCAACCTGGAGGGCCGGGAGACTGTGTTCGTCAGACCTCTACCCATGGACCAACCTGGTATGAGACTGTGTGAGTGTCACGCGGGAACCCCAGTATAGCTCGATGGGTCGCCGAGGTACACAAACGCCATACCACGGTAAGGTCCAGTCTCTTTGTGGCGGATAGCATTCTCTAGCTCCTTTAAATTTTCGAGGGACTGTTGTACACGCTCCGGTAAGGGGAAAGTCTTTTTTCTGACAAGCACCGAAAGGAATACGTCGGAACTGAAACAGTTTTCTGCATGACGGTTTGTCTTTCTCACTGATTGGGACTTGATGGCAAGCACTCAATTGGTCTAAGGTGCTAAAGACAGCATGCGGGAAATTTCTTCAGTCATTTTCATCCATTCGCGGTAACAAATAAGCGTCTATGTGAACCGATTAATGGTTTGACTGTAGTCCACTACCATGTGTCTTTTGTGATTTGAATTTTTCGTGACCAGTAATTGAGCCCTTCAGGGAGAATTCTAAGGTTCAATTATACCTTCATCCAGTAGTCGGTTAACTTCAGAGCGGACGAACCGTTCATCGTTAGGGTTATAACTCCGTGATTTCATGACGATAGGCTTACAGTCGGGTGAGAGGTTAGCAAAAAGAGGAGGTGATTCAACCGTAGCAGCAGTTAGATTGCAGAGGATGAATGGACCTCGGTTCCCACCGAATGTTATTTCAACCTTGTTATGTAGACCAAGGAAGTCGTGGCCTAGCAGCACATCAGCACACAGAATGGTAACACCAATAATTTGATTTTTTGTAGACAGTACCCCTGTAATCGATAGATGCGTAGCAGTAGCCGCTAGTTGAACACGTCAGAGAAGTAGATGCCATGGTAATCACAGAATCGTTAGCAGGTATCCTCCAGCCATGTGTACGAACTGCTAAAGAAGATATCTAACCGCCCGAACTTCCTGTGTCCATGAGGGCCTGAAGCGATATTCCGTTTACTTTTATGCCGGTCACCGTGCGGGACAAGCAGTTCGGAGCTACAGCTATCAACAGGGAAGATAAGGCAGAGTCTGTCATACAATTTGAGCGATTTTTGACAGATTTGCATCGACAAGCACACTGAAAATGGCATGTTTGGCCACATAATTTACAAACTGCTTCTCTTGCGGGGCATTTGGATCGTGGGTGACTGGAACGACCGCAAAAATAACACAATTGAGAATTGATTGACGATAAATCAGGTGTGGAATCAGGAGAGATTGATTATGAAGGGGTAACCGTAGATGTCTGTAAAGGTGTTGCAGCGGCAGAAAATGATATCGCTTGGCTATGCAAGTATGACTGAGCTTGTTTGTAGGCCAGTTGCAATGACCTAGCCAATTTATGTGCTTCATCGAGAGTGAGTTCATTTTGAGCCAGAATTCTTTCTCCAATGGTAGTAGACTGAAGTCCGTTGATCAGAGCATCGCGTACTCTTTCGTTTTGATGGTCAATGGCGGACACCGCCTTGAAATAATTTTTGGCCAAGGATTTAAGCCCCTGAGCAAAATGATCAATATCTTGACTGGTGTCTTGTTTGCAAGTTTGTAGAAGATTACGAGCATACAGGGGCACCCACAAAATGGATCAAGGTTCTGATATTTTTCAGATTAGGCGATTCGACAGTGCCCAGAAACGTTTGGAAGGTTCGGGACCAATGATTCCAACGCGTTGTGGCGTCTGGAAAATTTGGATCTGTGTCGAAACACTTGGGGCGCAGCAACGGTTCCATTGTATTCTTAGATTAGTAAGTTGTTGCGAATGGAGTCTCGATCCTGATTGAGCGCGAGAACAAGACTAAATAGTGTAGAATGAATAGCGCTTTACTTGTCTAAGAATAGACGTACATAAGCTGATTGTGAAGGCGAAAGTATGGTTAATACGAAACGACAATGTGAACACAAAGGATAGTCATGACACAAGCGGGTCTGAATGGAACATTGACATCAACCCACCATTAGCAACCGAAATCCAGCGTTAGATTTCAATCCTGAAGCGCGACAAGGCACCTGGCCCGGATGTTCTAAACCCCGCGCTCTTCAAAGAAGGTGCCGAGGTCTTGGTGGACAGTCTGAAAACCATACTGCAGAAGATTTGGAACTAGAACAGAATACCAGCCGAATGGAGCTCCTCGACCGTCATCCCAGTTTTCAAAAAGGGAGCAAGAACGTCATGTGAAAACCATCATGGTATCAGTCTGGTATCCGTCCATCTAAGGTACTCTCTGGCATTATTTTGCGCAGGTTGATGGATTATCGCGAGAGACAGACTCGTGAGAATCAAGCTGGGTTTCGCCCCGGTCGAGGATGCATCGACCATATCTTCACCTTGAGACAAATTCTTGAACAGCGCCACTCCTTCAGACGTCCCATTGGTCGTTTTTCTGGATTTGAAATCTGCTTTTGATTCTGTCGATCGTCAGCAATTTTGACAGTGTCTGGTGATCAAAGGTGTCCCTTCCAAATTTTTATCCCTTATGAGGGCACTGTATGCGAACTCCTGTGGACGCGTACGAGTATACGAGAAGCCCTTGCCTGAGTCCACGTCCAGTGGTGTAAGACAAGACTGTTTTCTTTTCTATTTCTTCTTCAACTTTGTTATTGATATGCTGCTTAAAACTTCTCTGCCTACCTCTGAAACCTCGGGAGTCGAAATGCTCCCGGTACGTTCCCACACAGACATTGAGTATGCAGACGATATTGCTCTCCTTGGTTTAGATCCTTCCCAAATGTAAATGATTTTAAATAACCTTAATAACTCTGGCGCACGGTTTAACATGCGCTTCACACCTGCAAAGTGTAAAGTGCTGCTACAAGGCTGGGTAGGATCAAACCCAAACCTCATGCTTGCATGCGAGTCAATCGAAGTGGTAGATAAATTCGTTTATCTGGGCAGCTGTATCAGTTCCAGTGGACTGGCTGGAGATGAGATTATTTCTCGAATCGTAAAGGCCAGGGCAGCTTCTGCCAACCTTTGACACATATCGCACCGACGTGACGTCAGTTTGTCTGTTAAGGGAAGAGTTTACACTGCGGTGGTGCGATCTACACTGCCTTATGGATCAGAGACGTGGTCCCTACGCCCAGAGGGGCGAGATGGCTCAAGTGGTTCGAGCACGAATTTACTGACCGGAAGGTCCGTGGTTCGAACCCGACCTCTGCCTTTCGACTTCCCCTGTCTAAGCTTGGGCAACCTGGCAGTATCCCAGCCCTCGTGCTTCCTTCGGATGGCCTACGCTCAGAGGACATACGGAGGATGTCAGTGTTTGATCATCGGTGTCTGCGAAGCATTGGTCAGGTCTAATGGGAAAATCGGATTAGTAGCGTTTAGGTACCCCAGCTAGTCCTAGGGAGAAGGAACTCTTTTGCGATAGATGAATTACCCACGCTTCATAGGCTGCGCCGGTTGGGACATGTACCCGCCAGTTAGCTCGTGTTACACAATTTACACCTACCACCCATATTACCCTTCATTAGTTCTAATGCCTTACCTTATCACTCAGACTGTTGCAACTTCCTCACTACTGGCCACTGCCCTACCAATTATTTCACTTTTGTGTATGCATCTATTTGCTATTCTCTCTTATCGCTGTCAACTCGAAAACGCTTTGCAGAAGTCCATTCCACTCATACAATCTCTCCGACGCCTGGCCGGCTGTCGTTATCAAGTTACATCCCCTGACTACCAAACAACTGCTTTCTAGCAGGAATCTCCCGCTTCGTTTGTTCAGTCTGCTGTAATCCTCACGGTCCGGGCAAATTTTCTCTGTCCAAGCCTCCATGACAGAGTGTTCCATACTACTCAGATGTGTCTATTTCTGGGTGTTTTCTTTCTGTACCTCATTTTTATCTTCTTGGTGGACATTGTTCCTTCAGGATGTATGGCTGACTGTGTTCATCATTGCTGCTAAACAACATGTGAATTAGGAGTATTGCTTCGTAGATCATACGAGTTAATTAGGGAGCTTAGGAAAACGGATATAAGTGCGCAGTGGTAGTTATCCTACAGAACTCAGTTCTCTCATTGGTTGTGTACTTGATAATTTCAGACATTTTATCATGCTGCGAACACGTCGAAACACTGTTCAAACTGAAACTTGCAAACCCTCGAGAGCTGACAATTTGAGTGAACGCAGAATGACGCGACTTTCTACACTGAAGCAGCCAACAGTACGCATAGTGGAAGAGGAACTATCCACCAAAGTCCCCAGGCCTAAACGAAGAACTGTGCCGACGAAGAAGCTCACAACTAGCCATGTATCATCGCCAGTCTCGCGGGCGACTGTTCTAGAACACAACCAAGCGTCTCCACTTACTTCATGTTTGGGGGTAGATGAATCAAATGAACAACTGGTTGGACGAGAGAAGGAACGCCTTTTCGTTCGTGATTTCATTCGAAATTGTCTTGTCCAAAATCGCAGTGGCAATCTGTATATTAGTGGGGCCCCGGGGACCGGAAAACGGCTGTGGTTTTACACGAAGCATGCCACTTTGAAGTTGCCGAAAAGTGTCGCGTCGTGCATGTCAACTGTATGCAGCTTTTATCTGCTGTTGAGGTATTCGGTCAGATACTCTCTTCATTGCAAAAAGGTCGAATGGAAAAGAGAACCGATTGACCACCGTGGATTCTACGGCTGTGGAAAATGCTTTGTGTAAAATAACCAGGTCTGCTCTGGTCATACTAATTCTCGACGAAGTAGATCAACTGTCTTCGAAGAGTCAGGATGTTTTATACCGGTGGGTTGTGATGTTTCATTTTCGTGTTTCTGAGCAGACAGTGTTTTTTCATGGTTTTCCCCACTTGATCCGTTGTATTTTCTCATTCACTCACTTTCAAAACCCCATGGCATTTCGGCCATTTTCGCTGCAATCGTGTAACACAGTGCGAGACAGTAGGCTGTTTCGAAAACCGCTGCTTGCCTCAGTTGATGGTGTATCTGAGGGGCATGTCTTTTCAGACAAGTCAAACTTAAAAATAGGTCCTGAAGAACACTCCGCAGCGATTCATCACAAAATGGATGGATAACTGGCGTCTCCACTGCCTGTTCTCCGTGCATCGTAGGTATTTATCGCATTGATTATTAGGTTCTCCAGACCCAAGGTTAAGTCACTCAAGTTTTCCTAGGTGAACCCGAAATTTCACATCACCGATGGAAAACAGACAGGCAGAATACACACCGCAATCACAGTTTGGCCGTGTTTTCTGAGTCAGTAACAGAATATTGACGATCGTGCCCATGGTGTCCTTGGGAATTGTTCTGAGGTCGACCCAACACAAGAGTGAATAAACCTAAAATCAAGGGACTGAATACATGTGTCACTATCGGTTATCATCGTTAGGTTCCTGCAGCTAAGAACGTAGACGGGTATTAGATCACATCAACCCGCCTCCTATCTTGGTGCTTACGATCATAATGGCTGACATGTGACCAGGCTAACTGGAGCACTGCGCAAACCGTTTATTTGCGGGCAGTCTTGCAGTTAAAATTCTAGTGTTGCTGGTTGTCGTTATGTGTTCAAGGTGTACTGTATGAGCAGTATCAGTCAAATGAACACAAACCATTCCTGATGCTTCTTCGTTTTCGCATATTGCTGATATGCGGTGCAATCAACACAGGGCGGCAGATGTCTACCCAACTTCCGTTTATGTATTATTCACGCAGAAAACTCGGTGGTGAAAGCCGTTCATCGCACTTATGTGCTCCTGAGTTTTACACGCATTGCATTCCCATTGTACTGGAATGCTACCGTCCCCTGAGACGGTCTGCAAGCACAAAGGAGGGTATAAATTTTCTGGGCGTTGCTGCTCGTTCTTACTAAATACTTCGAAGACATTTAAGCACCCATCCTGATTAAAATAATTCCATTCTGATCAGATATTCACCACGCAACAAATACTGAAACGTCAGTCTGCCTTTTCAATCTGCGCCAGTCTGTTTTATCAACTCTGGCGTAGGTTTAAGCTAAATAGACAGTAATGTGGTGTGAAACAATACGTGTGCGTCCGATAAGGCCTTCTTCCAGAAGTTTATTGATTTCATTTTAGGACAGGGATGCCCGTTACCCCCTTCTTCAGCTGTGTTCTCTACTGGATAACGGAACATGGAATGCAACACATCAATAACCTATGGATTTCTAGCTCAACCTTGTCGACTAGCTAGCTCGATTTTGTACTTGTCGTCATGGCCTTTGACCGCATTAAGCACCACCGAAACAGTCGCATCCAAATGTGCCCGATGATCGGCAATGCCAGAAGGGCTTTCTTTCAGCTAATGGGTACTTTCATCACGGAAATCATTCTTTGCACCAAAGTGGCGCCAACTTGTCTGTTGCCAATTCCTTACTGTCTTTGATATAGGGACATTGCCTCCACGGATCAAACATGTTCAGCAGATCTAAGTACATTCGCCGGTATTTGCTGGTCATTCCCATTGCAAAGTGGCACGACTGCCAGTTTGATCATCTCCACTATCGCTGCTCGGAAATAACGTAACTTTGTGTGGTCCCAACAACTCAGACTGTAGGGCTTCGGGCATTCCTTTTGCAACTAGTCTGATGAGTCATGCGCTTCACACCTGCAAAGTGTAAAGTGCTGCTACAAGGCTGGGTAGGATCAAACCCAAACCTCATGCTTGCATGCGAGTCAATCGAAGTGGTAGATAAATTCGTTTATCTGGGCAGCTGTATCAGTTCCAGTGGACTGGCTGGAGATGAGATTATTTCTCGAATCGTAAAGGCCAGGGCAGCTTCTGCCAACCTTTGACACATATCGCACCGACGTGACGTCAGTTTGTCTGTTAAGGGAAGAGTTTACACTGCGGTGGTGCGATCTACACTGCCTTATGGATCAGAGACGTGGTCCCTACGCCCAGAGGGGCGAGATGGCTCAAGTGGTTCGAGCACGAATTTACTGACCGGAAGGTCCGTGGTTCGAACCCGACCTCTGCCTTTCGACTTCCCCTGTCTAAGCTTGGGCAACCTGGCAGTATCCCAGCCCTCGTGCTTCCTTCGGATGGCCTACGCTCAGAGGACATACGGAGGATGTCAGTGTTTGATCATCGGTGTCTGCGAAGCATTGGTCAGGTCTAATGGGAAAATCGGATTAGTAGCGTTTAGGTACCCCAGCTAGTCCTAGGGAGAAGGAACTCTTTTGCGATAGATGAATTACCCACGCTTCATAGGCTGCGCCGGTTGGGACATGTACCCGCCAGTTAGCTCGTGTTACACAATTTACACCTACCACCCATATTACCCTTCATTAGTTCTAATGCCTTACCTTATCACTCAGACTGTTGCAACTTCCTCACTACTGGCCACTGCCCTACCAATTATTTCACTTTTGTGTATGCATCTATTTGCTATTCTCTCTTATCGCTGTCAACTCGAAAAACGCTTTGCAGAAGTCCATTCCACTCATACAATCTCTCCGACGCCTGGCCGGCTGTCGTTATCAAGTTACATCCCCTGACTACCAAACAACTGCTTTCTAGCAGGAATCTCCCGCTTCGTTTGTTCAGTCTGCTGTAATCCTCACGGTCCGGGCAAATTTTCTCTGTCCAAGCCTCCATGACAGAGTGTTCCATACTACTCAGATGTGTCTATTTCTGGGTGTTTTCTTTCTGTACCTCATTTTTATCTTCTTGGTGGACATTGTTCCTTCAGGATGTATGGCTGACTGTGTTCATCATTGCTGCTAAACAACATGTGAATTAGGAGTATTGCTTCGTAGATCATACGAGTTAATTAGGGGAGCTTAGGAAAACGGATATAAGTGCGCAGTGGTAGTTATCCTACAGAACTCAGTTCTCTCATTGGTTGTGTACTTGATAATTTCAGACATTTTATCATGCTGCGAACACGTCGAAACACTGTTCAAACTGAAACTTGCAAACCCTCGAGAGCTGACAATTTGAGTGAACGCAGAATGACGCGACTTTCTACACTGAAGCAGCCAACAGTACGCATAGTGGAAGAGGAACTATCCACCAAAGTCCCCAGGCCTAAACGAAGAACTGTGCCGACGAAGAAGCTCACAACTAGCCATGTATCATCGCCAGTCTCGCGGGCGACTGTTCTAGAACACAACCAAGCGTCTCCACTTACTTCATGTTTGGGGGTAGATGAATCAAATGAACAACTGGTTGGACGAGAGAAGGAACGCCTTTTCGTTCGTGATTTCATTCGAAATTGTCTTGTCCAAAATCGCAGTGGCAATCTGTATATTAGTGGGGCCCCGGGGACCGGGAAAACGGCTGTGGTTTTACACGAAGCATGCCACTTTGAAGTTGCCGAAAAGTGTCGCGTCGTGCATGTCAACTGTATGCAGCTTTTATCTGCTGTTGAGGTATTCGGTCAGATACTCTCTTCATTGCAAAAAAGGTCGAATGGAAAAGAGAACCGATTGACCACCGTGGATTCTACGGCTGTGGAAAATGCTTTGTGTAAAATAACCAGGTCTGCTCTGGTCATACTAATTCTCGACGAAGTAGATCAACTGTCTTCGAAGAGTCAGGATGTTTTATACCGGTGGGTTGTGATGTTTCATTTTCGTGTTTCTGAGCAGACAGTGTTTTTTCATGGTTTTCCCCACTTGATCCGTTGTATTTTCTCATTCACTCACTTTCAAAACCCCCATGGCATTTCGGCCATTTTCGCTGCAATCGTGTAACACAGTGCGAGACAGTAGGCTGTTTCGAAAACCGCTGCTTGCCTCAGTTGATGGTGTATCTGAGGGGCATGTCTTTTCAGACAAGTCAAACTTAAAAATAGGTCCTGAAGAACACTCCGCAGCGATTCATCACAAAATGGATGGATAACTGGCGTCTCCACTGCCTGTTCTCCGTGCATCGTAGGTATTTATCGCATTGATTATTAGGTTCTCCAGACCCAAGGTTAAGTCACTCAAGTTTTCCTAGGTGAACCCGAAATTTCACATCACCGATGGAAAACAGACAGGCAGAATACACACCGCAATCACAGTTTGGCCGTGTTTTCTGAGTCAGTAACAGAATATTGACGATCGTGCCCATGGTGTCCTTGGGAATTGTTCTGAGGTCGACCCAACACAAGAGTGAATAAACCTAAAATCAAGGGACTGAATACATGTGTCACTATCGGTTATCATCGTTAGGTTCCCTGCAGCTAAGAACGTAGACGGGTATTAGATCACATCAACCCGCCTCCTATCTTGGTGCTTACGATCATAATGGCTGACATGTGACCAGGCTAACTGGAGCACTGCGCAAACCGTTTATTTGCGGGCAGTCTTGCAGTTAAAATTCTAGTGTTGCTGGTTGTCGTTATGTGTTCAAGGTGTACTGTATGATCAGTATCAGTCAAATGAACACAAACCACTCCTGATCCTTCTTCGTTTTCGCATATTGCTGCGTCGTTATGTGTTCAAGGTGTACTGTATGAGCAGTATCAGTCAAATGAACACAAACCATTCCTGATGCTTCTTCGTTTTCGCATATTGCTGATATGCGGTGCAATCAACACAGGGCGGCAGATGTCTACCCAACTTCCGTTTATGTATTATTCACGCAGAAAACTCGGTGGTGAAAGCCGTTCATCGCACTTATGTGCTCCTGAGTTTTACACGCATTGCATTCCCATTGTACTGGAATGCTACCGTCCCCTGAGACGGTCTGCAAGCACAAAGGAGGGTATAAATTTTCTGGGCGTTGCTGCTCGTTCTTACTAAATACTTCGAAGACATTTAAGCACCCATCCTGATTAAAATAATTCCATTCTGATCAGATATTCACCACGCAACAAATACTGAAACGTCAGTCTGCCTTTTCAATCTGCGCCAGTCTGTTTTATCAACTCTGGCGTAGGTTTAAGCTAAATAGACAGTAATGTGGTGTGAAACAATACGTGTGCGTCCGATAAGGCCTTCTTCCAGAAGTTTATTGATTTCATTTTAGGACAGGGATGCCCGTTACCCCCCTTCTTCAGCTGTGTTCTCTACTGGATAACGGAACATGGAATGCAACACATCAATAACCTATGGATTTCTAGCTCAACCTTGTCGACTAGCTAGCTCGATTTTGTACTTGTCGTCATGGCCTTTGACCGCATTAAGCACCACCGAAACAGTCGCATCCAAATGTGCCCGATGATCGGCAATGCCAGAAGGGCTTTCTTTCAGCTAATGGGTACTTTCATCACGGAAATCATTCTTTGCACCAAAGTGGCGCCAACTTGTCTGTTGCCAATTCCTTACTGTCTTTGATATAGGGGACATTGCCTCCACGGATCAAACATGTTCAGCAGATCTAAGTACATTCGCCGGTATTTGCTGGTCATTCCCATTGCAAAGTGGCACGACTGCCAGTTTGATCATCTCCACTATCGCTGCTCGGAAATAACGTAACTTTGTGTGGTCCCAACAACTCAGACTGTAGGGCTTCGGGCATTCCTTTTGCAACTAGTCTGATGAGTTGTCGGTGATTTTCGAACTGGCCAAGAACATCAACTCTTGCCGCATGCGTCGCGCACCACTTACAGAGTTCGGTACTCGAGTAGTTGATAGTAGTCGACTTCAGAGGCCGAATACTAGACGTGGCCAGTAAGGCTTTGTTTGGCGTTCTAGGATGCATTTTAGCCATTCATTATTGGTGATAAAGAAACCTATATAGACCAGTTTTTGGAAACCAACGCAGCCACAGAATGTCAGCAAAAATACACAGTTTCCACAAATAATGCCGGATACAAACTGACTGTAATCATAAATAACGACCCGGTTGTCTTACCTATACTATAGGATCCTTAGCCGCATCTGAGACTGAATAATCACCTGTATCGAATTTGAGTTTGTATGGTTGCACGTATTTCAGTGGCGTACCATGATTTGCTGGGACCTTGAATTGTAATCAGTAATAGATGTCCAGACTGCTGTTGTGAAGGTGCCTGTTAAAATGAGACCCGATTTGGAATGGAACCTTAGCCACGCGGCGCAGTTGCCATCGTTCCATAAGGGGATAATTACTGCACACTGAAAAAGCCATTCCTGAAGGACTTTTAACTGCATGCCCAGAAGTAACACACTAGTTGAACCAGTTAGACTTGTTAATGCTCTACGTATTTTCCGTTTTGACCGGAGATAAGCAATCTAGACAAAATACAATATTGTTTCTTGTCGTGCAAGTGTGCGAATCTCAATTCTTGGATTACAATGACGGGAAAAATGCGACGATGGCTCAAGTGGTTAGAGCGCAAATTTACTGACCGGAAGGTCCGTGGTTCGAACCCCACCTCTGCCTCTCGACTTCTTTCTAAGCTTGGGCAGCCTGGCAGTATCCCAGCCCTCGTGCTTCCTTCTGGTGGCATGGCAGCTAGACACCGGAAGGATGTTACAGCTGAGCGATTTTTTTTAAACATTCTTTCGTACCATTTCGTTAAATTCTCAGGAAATATTGGACAGATTCCATATTTCCTGGTATTGGTGCCCTGATTGCGACGTATCAAACCGAGAGCTGACATTTGAATATGTTTTTATCGGTTTTCAAAATGCGTTTACGCTTGCGTTCTATACCGTATGGTCTTCAGGGACTGTTGACCAATTTGCTCGTTGTCGTTTTCAAAGCAATGTAGTTCCAAGCGAACCTGTCCATGGCCCTTCCTATCAGCCTCCTGGCAAGACAAGTAGCAGTAACCCTCAGGGAGCGAGCCGAAAAAGTCGGGTCGCGCAACCCCCATCAGATCCCAGAGGATGACTTTACCTGCAAGACGAGATCTTGATTCAAAGGATGGGATTTCCGGAAACCGGTGGTACGGTGGACACGGACCAATTCAAAAGTTTAAGCATGAGCCAATGGCAAGTCTGAAATATTCGGGATATATTCGGTGGAGAAGATTTTAGTGGATGAGACGACTTCCAGCTCACAGGTATCTAGTTCTTCCAGCGTAAAAACGCATACCGATATTTCATAAACGCAACGGGAATAACTTCGGCTTGCTAAACTAGGGGCCCGGTGGACGAAGCTGAGCAGGCTGTCCAGGTTGCACTTGGTCCTTGCCGTGCATGTGGGAATTCTGAGCACGCGGCAGGGCACTGCGGATAAGCTCTGAAAAGAGATCCTGACGTGATGGACGCCTGTCATTTGGAACCCACACTATTAGCGCAACATAACACAAAGAACATTGTAAAAAGTGTGCAGCAGGCAGGCATGCATCCAGGGTGAATCTGGGTGAATTCCAAGATAGGCAAGTTTTTTTATTCAAGAATCGCCGTGCGTAAAACACCGGCTGCTTCCGGTTGGTCAACATCCTTTCAGTGAATTCCTGGTTGAGTAACACAATTGCGAATGATTTACTGGAATCTTCAGCGGACTTCATGTATCTCACAATTGATGAAGGCGGCCCAAAGCGGTCGACCAACCAGAGGGAAACCCGCAGCTGCGGGCCGCACTCACTGCGCATGGCCCGGGGAGTCTTTCCGGAGAGTACGGGCGACTCGCGCCCTCAGGAACTCCGACACCAACACCGCAACCCGACGATTGCTGCTCTCTGATTGGCCTATAAGGACCATTATAACGCGCATACGCAGAAAAACTCTAATTTGCAAATGTTTTTCCAGTCTATCAGTAGTTGTTTCGGATGATGTTTTCGGATGAAATTACGAAATGTCAATCAATTATTAGTCTTGTAAACAACGTTTTTCTCAGCCGACACATTTTTTCTCTCATGATTTTTATATCAGTAGTATATGCGAATTTTGAAATTTTTGTCAACCTTCGGCCGTTGTGCAGCGTGATCTCTAGTGTTTTGAGTCATAGGAACCGAGTTGAGTTAATGGACCATGTAGGATATCAGCTAAAACAAGTTAGTTGGTTGCTTCTCACTCTCAGCTTATGTTGAATGCGCACGGTCAGCCGCTTGCATTAGGTGGTGGGTCGCCGCCTTGTGACTGTACTTCAACCAACATCTGGCTATGCACTTCACTTGACGCCTTCACTGAAGATCTGCCTCGACCGTGTCACGCCAGGCAACATATGCCGCCCCTACTTTCAGACTAATTTACTGACACCTGGGTAGCCATAGGCTTATCATGAAGCTTTATGATTTTGCATAGACCGAATTCTGGTGCATCAATTTCTCTGATTCGTACTTATCAGTTAGTCACCATAACGAAACCACGCCCGTCGGTGCTACATTGCTAGCCACTCGTAACCAAGTAACTCAAAGATACAAGTCTCCAAAAAATACATACATGCTGCTTATGATTGAGGTGACTTATCATAGCCGTACCTCTGACAGCTTTTTGTTCATGAGTCTGTGATTAACCTCGCATCTTCCATCCGTTTCAGTATTTTTGACTGGCCCAGCACAATATCTTCTAACCTGGTGATCATTGGTATTGCTAACGCCCTGGATCTTCCTGAACGTCTATTACCACGCCTCAAGGGAAAATGTCATCATCCGATACACCTAGCATTTCCTCCGTACAGTCGCACTGAACTGACGGACATTGTCAGTGCACGTCTGTCGGTATCACAACCGGGAGTTGCGACTAAATCTCAGATAGATCCGCTGGCTATTCAGCTGTGCGCACGAAAGGTTGGTTACTCTGGTTTAGCTTTATTAATAAATTCAGAATTTCACATGTCCTATCAATGCAGGTACAAGTAAACACGGTGGGACACTTGCATTTCTTTGACGGACCCTAAAACGCCTGAGAGAAAAAAAATGGTTGCCCGTTTCTATAGCACTCGTATACTTGAGTACCTCAACAGATACCCGTACTGGAGGAAGCAGCTGAGCCTCTATGAACCCCGGAGTTATCCAAAGACATAATCAGTTTCCTTCAGAACGTGTTTCCAGCTGAGTAGGTTACTTCAGACACAGATTGATTAGGAGCTTGTCTCTTCTTAGGTGAATTTCTCGGCCTGTGTCTTCCCAGCTTCCCTAACTCGTAGCTATTTAATGCCAGTGTCCGCAATTCATGGCTTGTTGTGTTTCGTAGCAGCATTGTGCGGTAGAATCCATTGCTTTTCGAAAAGTGATAGTTTTTCAATAAGCCGCCCCTAATACAACCACCGCTTCTCATTTTCGCCACAGTTCATGATATTGGATTCAATCGATTCCGGTTACATGCGCAACCATATACGCGTTTTCACTTCGGGTCTTTACATTCGGCGCGCGGAATAGTACAGTTATTGCGAGCTATCGCACTGATTGTAAGCATTCCTGGTGCTGCCTGCCCTAGACATCTGACAGACAAACCCTTAATTGCCTCCACGAGGGCGGTCAGTTCTTACATTGGACAACACGCATGAAATCCGACAATATCACTTGAAATTCTCATGGTCGTCTTATACTAACGGCTTTTTGCGAAATTAAACTGAACCGCTTGTCACATGGTTGACCTTCATCTCAGCTGCGGTGAAAGACATGCGCCACCTCGCAACCCCTGAGGGAAGAAACTTGGGTGTGTGGTTCTTTCCCTTAAGCACGAGTTCCCTAAACCACCTTATATATTTTTCGAGAGTAAGTTTGGAGAAGTGTTGTAATCATAAACGTGAGATTCAGCTGGGTTCCAGGTGAGTCTCCCGTCAAAACCAAAGTGGTATGCAAATGAGTGTATTTCGTTAATTTCGTGCAATTTGGGTTCAAATGGAATATAAGATTGCCGGAAACTTGGGGACCTCGCCTACCTGATGAGCCCCAAAAGGGCTGAAACTGGTCGTGGGCTGTCGAAGAGTTTTCAGCAATCTTATGGGTAGTATATTACTTCCAAAAGTGTTGTGGTTCTTGATGTTGATACATCTTGTAGCCATGAGCTGAGCAGAAGCCTCATCGGTGACGACAGTCATTAGAACGGAAAATCCCGATATTTCCTGCAGGGTGTTTGGAAGGCAGAAGTGCCAGGGGAGTGTTAGATATGCATCGTAATCCTTGTACTGAAAAGTCAGGTCTAAACATGCGAATGGTCAGAGTATCCAATCACCATCGCTTCTGACCTGCCGACATGTGCCGTCCTAGGCAGTCTCACCAACTCTCACGCGTACCAAAACCGTGAAAATCAAATGAGGGTTCATTCCTGTCCTCGTGGATGTGTTGATCACATACTCATCTTGCTGCACCCACCCCATTAGTTTACCTCCTGTGGCTCATTTCCACCCTCCGCGTGGTTATGCGAAAAGGGCTATCCGAGAAATTCGGCTGACTGGCATTCGAAGCACATGACTAAGCCAGCGCAACTTATGGAATGTGATCAGCTCATCTATCGTGGATGAGTTGTTTCTTCCGAAAACTACTCGACATACTTCAGCATTATTGATCTGGCGTTCCCACTGGACTCGGGCAATGCTTCGAAGACACCGATGGTCAAACACTGAAAACTTTTTCGCGTCCTCAGCGCGCGGCGACCAGGATAATGACCCGTATAATAAAATGGAGCGCACCGCAGCATTACAAACGGATAAGCTGATATCACGCCTACGGCACAGATGATGCGGGTTCACGAAAGCCACTGTGGCCTTCTCAATCCGGGTAGAAATATCGTCCTTGGCTGAACCACTGTGACTAATACAGCTGCCCAGGTAGACAAATTTGTCTGCTACCTCAATCGGCTCATCCGCAAGCATTAGGCTAGGGTTCGATCCCACCCAGTCTTGCGGCAGAACTTTGTAGGTGTGAGGCCCATGACAAACCGAGACAATTATTTAGATTATTTAATATCGTTTGCGTCATATCTAAGAAGAACTATGTCGTTTGCTTACTCGATATCAGTGAGCGAACGCCCCGGAAGCACTCCGACCCTGCAGGCATTAGAAACTGGTAATGAGTCTTCCACAAATCGCATCAATCACGAAGTTAAAGGGGACAGGTGAAAGAGAACATCGTTGCCTGACACCATTTGATGTAGTGAACTTAAGCGAGCGCTTCCCATAGACCTTCAGCTTTTCAGAGTGCTTTGAATTCGTTTTCAGAATGGCATTAAGATTTGTAACGTGGATTCGTGTAGAGTTAATGATATGAAAACAACATCGATCCCATTGCTTGCGCTGGGTGCCAGTCGAGAAGAAATTGTGATTCATCAACTCGCACCGCATTGCCAGTCAAATGCTCCCGTCTGATAACTGACAGCAATGGCAGCAGAACTATGCGTTAAGTCTTTGTAGGTACGTAGGAACTAATTTGCGGTTGCGTAAGTCTGAATAGGCTAATTCTCAGAGAAGATGACTTTCGGATTTGGACGGTCATTGCCTTCCCAGGAAAGAGTTCTCAGGAGAGATTATTTCTGGCTGTTTTCTTCAGGTGTAAGATAACTTTGTGTAACGCTGATTAGTCTAAATAAAATTGAGTTAAAACAGTTTGAGTGGGAAATGTGCTTAGTAGTAACGCGACACTGATGTTCGAGACATATCCAAACACTAACCACTAACCCACTCAACCCCGCACTGACGATGTCACCTCGATTGGTGATGAAACGTTTGCAATCCAACTGCCAAGCTCGGCGAGCAGACCAGCGACCAAACACTAACCAAGATTATCTGACCAAAAACGGGCATCAAGAGACTCCATCGGCTAACACTGATCAGAGACAACATGTTATAGAATCTCCATCGGATTTTAGGTAGAGTCACGTAAGCCTCACCCTGAAAGGTAGTTCGCTCTAAATGCACCCATACATTTTTAGTTATCTCTTCCATACCCACCTACCAATAAAGTGCCAGCATGTACTTATGTATTGCTATCAATGTTGGGGACGTCTTTCAGTTTTAACACTTTGGTGCATAGCTGCCATGTTACCCAAAAGAAGCACGAGGGCCGAGATACTACCAGGATGCCCAAGCCTTGACAGGAGCAGTCGAGATTCCGTGGTTGGGTTCGAATCACAGACCTTCTGCTCAGTAGTGCTGCGTCTTAACTACTGAGCTGTCTCGAACTCCAGTGATTATGGCAACCCTCCTATCAGTTAGCATGCTTGCACTGCTCTCCGTTCGGCCCCTAAAACAACACTGTGGGATAGACTATGGCTCAGAATGCTCAGTATCTGACCAAGCCATTATAGCTTTGTAGTTCTGTATTTCACAGCTCTTTGGATCAGTTCAACGGAAACCTCACAAGACTGGAGGGCTTGATCCTAAGAGCTGAACTTTGCAGATGGATGGGGGGCCGAAATTGGTAGTTCATTCTGTGATATCAGATATATATATATACATATATACATATATATAGTGACAATTACCATTCACACCTTAGTTTCACTGAAATTGCCCATTGTATACTTCACTCGATCTATGTTTTCTCAGATTTCTGCATCAACGGGTGACGTTCGGACAGCCTTGAACATTTGTCGCAGGGCGATCGATCTAGCCGCCCAGGAATCACGCGCGTGTACTCCCGGTTCGGTCGCTGCTAACACCTCAACTACACCAAATTGTCCAACGCCCACACTCAGGCATATCAGTTTGGCACTTCAGGAATCCAAGGTAGTCTCATATATTTAAACTTGTTACCCTTAGTTCACTTGAACACGTGCTGTTACTCCCTCCAGTGTTATTCTAACCGTAGATGCACCCGGATTGCATCTAGTTATCGTAACCACTCATCGCACATTTTGGATACTGACGCGTTTCAACAGACTTTCTGGCTACCTTACTTTGTAAACCCGTCCCATATGACCCTAAAATTTGCATACAGCTATTTTCCACAAGTCAGATAAACGGCCGTGTCTGGATATGTCCACGTAGCCATTGTAGTCAGGTAGATTTGGTCGGAATAGTGAGCTGCACGATATTTTTTGATGTAGGTGTACTCCCTCCGTTGAGCCAACCAATGGTTAGATCTCACACAAGCTGTCCGCAACTGGTGCATCGTAATCCGATTGAGTTGCTGTGGGGCAGTGGCTATCTTAGTAGGAGCCAACCAACCTTAGATGACCATTTCCCATAACAATGTGGAGGTGTAAAACCTAGCTGCTGTCGGAAGGCAGTTATTCCTCCAACGGCAATCGCTCTCGTGAATTCGAAAATTTCTCAGTTTTGAAGAAAGCGTGGCCAAATTGCTTCCTTACGGTTCGCATTACTGGTGGTTGAAGTGGTTTCTTGGTTTAGTCCATGCAAAACGTTCCTCAGGAATCTTGGCTGGTTATAAGCAGCCAAGTGGTTCCTCATTTTTCTGCGATCGTCCTGTTTAGCTAAAGCATGCCGTTAAGTTGTTTTTTGGTCCCTTAAGTGTTGGATTATAATGGACACCTAGCCTGCTATGGTTCACATCGTGCCACTGCCAAAACCGAAATTTGTCGTATCAGATAGGAATGATACATAATTCGTTAGGCTTGATTTTCCTGGAGTGAAACAGTTTGGAGAACAATACACAGCTAATTGCGACCCAGATCACCCATTTCCTAGTTGTCTTTTTGGCGTCCTCATAAGCGTGAATTAGTTTGCTAGGTTTATACTTGTAAATCATTAGCCTGGCAAATTCCACAGACATGAGTAAAGCTTGAGGCTGGCCAAAATTCGGTCATTCCTCCCGTGGCTTTGGTTTCGTGCATACGTCGATTTGCCTTAGCTAAGTGCTTGTCTCCATACTTTGGCAAAATCCGGTCGCCCGATGTTTCACCACTCGCTGGTCGATGCAGACATTAACACTGTTTTATCTTTAGATTGTCCTGGTCGTTCTTCCATATTCATTTTTGTTCGTTCAGTTCAACTAAACAGGAATTTGTTGTCTATGAGGCCACATTGACGGGTTAGTACATGCGCTCTGACATCCCAACGTTTTCATTGGCCCATAAGCTAGAGAACGTCAAATTTAAGGATCTCAGGGCCTGGGAATACAAGATTCCAAGAAACCCAGTGGCTAGTAGTTGTAATAAGCCTTGACGCAGTCTTGAATTCTTGTGGGGCACGATGCCTACTTTGCCTGGATCAGTCTTGTTGTGGGTCACATATTTCGAGGTTGGTAAATTGCAAGGACATAGTCATGGGCTGAGTGATGTCCGCTAAAAGCACTGTATAGTGACCACCATGTGCGGTGAAGTTTGCTTTCCGTGGACCCTTCTTTGGTTTAGCTGCCAGTTGGAAGATTACGATACTTTTCTCCCGCCAGATCACAATTCAGTATTTGTCTTTTTTGTCAGGGTTACAACACTCCTGTACGACCGGCTACTTCCACCCCGCATGCCGAATCCGCCAGCAACCAGACGGACATTCCACTACATCACAAACTGGTTATCGCCAGTGCCTACCTCATCCGCAAACAAAGGAATCAGCGGGAGATATCTTTTGGTCAACTTTGTGAAACATATTCATACATTTGTACGAGCCGGCAACTCACCCGACTTGAAGAATCAGAGTTGGCCGCGGTTTGTGTTCTTTTGGACGCGCGTGGTCTCATACACTTCACCACTGGGAAGGCAGCTGCTGCCACAAATCTTGGCACGCCTGCGCGATTTCGACGAGTTCGATTGAGGCTGGACGATCGAGGAGTTGAGCAGATTTTATCAGATAACATCCTCTTTTCCGCAATTCTGCATTTAACTTTGTCTAACTGACTAATTATGGATCTTTGCAGTTCTCGCACTTGCTACATCGCGACTGGACTTCTTCTCGACTCTCAGTCGTTATCTTCACAGCAAGTTCTGTCAAATTTCCAAGATTATCCAGCTATTTTTCTACTCATTTACTGCAAGGTTACCTGAGCGAAATTGAACCTGGTGCTTCTTTCGAATAATCCTACTTGGTGTCCGTTATTTTTATGTACTATGTAGTGTGTTTTTCCTACCAGAAATCGGAATTATTTCCTGTCAGGATCAAGAGAAATCAGTAGGTTGTTATTTTTTCGTGATACTATAAACGAACAAGAATATTTTCATTGTTGCCCGTTCCTGGGTTATTCTTTACACGACTAGATGTGAATAGTACGCCCTACCATATTCAATCTCCTCTGGTGTGGACTGGAGCTGTTTTTACTACCTGTTTCGATTAAATTTTATGGTCTGTTTGTCCTAGAGTTTTCAGTGTTTGCTTCTGGGATGATCTACTTGCCACCTGCTGTTGGGCGGTGCCATGGCTGTCCGCTATGGCTGTCTTGGAATGTTTGATCCCATCTGCAGACCTTCTCGCCCACACCACTTCGTTCATTCCATCATGTGATGCACTAACACGATTGTGCAACCTCGTCCTCCTAACGATGTTTTTTGTGTAGGCGCTAACGTCCGCCCATTCGCATACTGTTTAGCACGCAGTCAGCCAAACCGTACAAATTTAAAACGCCTGTTGTTCGGAATTCCTGCCTTTACTCGTAAGTGACTTAGAATCCCTAATTAGAATGGCCGTTTATTTTTGGTACGTCACATCAGAGTCACACAAATGACAAAGTGGAGTTATCGGTAGATTGACCAGGTAGTTACCGTTATCTGATTCGTTTCCGTACAGAACTGATGTGCTGCTGAAACAATGCCCTTTTCCGGTTCACGTAACTACTTCTCGTTCGATACGGTGCGCTGGTGCAAACGTTTAGAGCCTGATGATCCGTCTGGTTCGTTTGACTCTTGACCCACTGTGGTAAGTTGGAAATGTCATGTGGATGTCTACACCTACAGCAGCACATCCTCAACGGAACTAATTACATTGCTTCCTCATTGCTAATCAAGGTGACAGGCTCATTTAGATCCGTTACAGCCTCACCGCAGTAATTCAGACACAGGCCGGACGATTTTGTCGCGGCCAATAGTTTCCACGTCCACCCGTTGTTCCGAAAATCGCGTAAAGCAAATACGGCAACTTCTCAAGTGCAACCACTCCGGATAGGGGTCACTCTCCTGGAAACTCGACAACAGCGTTTTCCGTCAGTTATGACATGGTTCACTTTCCTCTAGAGTGAGACTATAAAGACCGCTCAAAGCGGTTCTCCCGGGGGATTCATGCCTGGCGTGCTCATTCACGAGGTTTCCCTTCCGTACCATGCTCATAGAAGACTCTTGTCTGACGCGTTTTCCACATCTTATTGATACCCAATGCCGGTTCTTATATGCGACCATCACCTTCCTATCATCCATACTAACGGTGAATTGAAATTCGGCACCTGGAACTTGGTACTGATGGACTAACCCAAGCACTCCAGAACTGCAGATTCCTGATTTGTAAACCAATCAAGCCCCTTGTATATTGCTATCAACTAGGTAGTCTGCTGGAGACCCTCAAGCGCATTTTTTCTCTTCAGCACACTGTCTCATGCCATCGCTGACTTTGCTGCCCACAGACAGGAACAATGAGTGCTGAACAGAAGAAACGATACAAATGAGGGAGAAAGGGCTAACGAATAGGAAATTAAAGGGACAAATGAGAAATGCATGCATAGGCTTGATTGACTACCTACAGATTAAGACGTAATCTACACAAACACGAATGGGAACCTCCCCTTGATTCGAACCGACTAACTTTCAGGTAGCTGCTCTCACGTTTACGGCAGGTTTTTTGGAACATACAAATAACTGGCAGACACTTATTTCCCAAATCAACAGTACTTCTTTGGTCATTAGAAAAACAAAGTATATTCAACCAATTCCATAGTTAATAAGATCTCTTGTGGATCACGAACCATCATCCTCATTTGTCTGTTCAACAAAGACATTTTCAAATACTTGTCTTCCTTGCGTTCGATATCTACGACACGTGTGCATCAGATCGTACTCGATAGTGAGCAGTATGTTTCTCTTGTCACTTCGGGTCTGATCATCGTCAAACCAATAGTGTTCTGAACACTGCTCTGCACTTGGCCGGTCCTCTGGAACAAGAGCCAATGAGTCACGCAGCTTCGGGTCTGATCATCGTCAAACCAATAGAGTTCTGAAAACTGCTCTGCACTTGGCCGGTTCTCTGGAGCAAGAGCCAATGAGTCACGCAATTGTTTCTGTACTGAGGCGCTGAATGTGTCAATCATCGGATTTTTCAACTGTCCTCCGGTCTGATCGATTATGCTCAATATTTCCTCCGGAGAGCCTACTTGGTACGGCGGCTTCCCTGTTAAAGCAATGTGTGCAATACAGCCGACACTCCAGATGTCCATGGCTTTGGTTGGTTGCATCAGGTCCTCTTCCATCTGGTCCTCGTTGCTTTCCACGTATCCTTTTCCCGATGTTTTGCGCTCTTCTTGCATCGAAACGAAACTTCTGATGTACTCCGGTGCCCAACAGTCTATTACCAAGGGTGGATTAGCTGTGATGTAGGAGAGTTCCTTTCGGATGCTTAGGTCGGGCATAATTGTGACGGATTGTGGAGACATTGCTTGAAACAAAATATGAGTAGGTGTCAAGTTTCCGTGCACAAAGTTTTGTGAATGCAAATAACGTAAAACCTGATAAATATACTGAATAATTAGACATAAATCACGGACTCGAAGTTGGGGTTGTTGTAGCATCCAGTTGAACAGGTCACCAAACATACACATTTCCGTGACAATCACAATCCGTTTCGGTTCTATCACAAATTCAATCAGTTTTAGCAGAGAATTGTGCGATAAATTACGAATTCTGGCAGTTTGTTGACGAACCTTCCTTGAATATCGCCGTTGCAACCACCGGATTGGAAATGGTGCGTTTGTGAAGAAGCGGTACTCCACTTTTTTCACTGCGACTGCAGCTCCCGACGTCAAGTCTCGGGCAGCGATGATAGAACTGAATCCGTCATAATAGAGTTCGCGATAAATAAGCAACTTTTCCTCATCGAATGCGGGAGCTGCCAAGCTGATTGGTGGAGGTGGGATTGTGTCCTGTGTCTCGCTAAGTGGCTGCATATCGCAAATTAATGTTTACTAATACGAACGAAAAAATGGGCATAGTGTGCTTTATTTCAACTCAAATGCTGCGATGGAAACAAATGGAAATTTTCATTACTTTAGCTGGGTTTCATCTCCAACGGATAATCACATTGCCACCAGTCACGCACCTACCTGGCGTGCGCCTGTTTCGCTTCTGAGTTTATCGCGGTTGTGGGCACGTGGCGATCAATCCAGTGTATGTGGGGGATCAGTTCAAATGTACATGGTCAGTAATTTGCTTGGAAGATGATTGATCAAGGGGACAACCGAAACAGCTGGTACAAGCTGCAGTCTCTCTTCTTCAACTTTTTCAGTGTCCAAAAGCAACTTCTGAACAAGTGAGAAGAAGGGAGGATTATCTTGTGCAGGTGACCGAATAAGCCCTCATACGTCATCCTATACCACTTAACACTACAGCCAACCCGACATTGTTGGACAATCATCGTTTTAGAATAACGACGCTCCATCACCGCCTTCATTAACTTTCTTACACCCAAGTACGCCTAGTACCCCACACGCCTTCCAACCTAGAAACCATTCTAAACAAGGAGCCCCTCACAAGCAATGGTCCAAGTGGTCTCAGTTGGAAGCGGGAAGGGAATCAACTTTACAATCTATTCAAGTAAACCGTATGTATAACACATTTTTAGAGTACGATAGAGCATTGTAGTTAGTACAGTGGTTTGGTAGCCTTCCATTTTAAAGCACACAAAGCAAGGAACAGGATCCATGAAAAGCATTGTCAGAGCAAAAAGGTGGGACCCTGTCGTTTGAAAGGCCACTGTTTTAGGACAACTACCTGAAACCACACTTCCAACCCGCCTTCAAGGGCAATTATGTAAATAGTTTATTTTACTGGGGCTATATTAATGCGACTATTTGGTTGGGTACAAGTTTCGTAAGCTCTCACACAACTGAAGTCAATTCATTTCAAGAAAATGTCAGAACGCGTCCAGGCACGAAAAGTGTACGTGCAGAGAACGCCGCATCGCTAAGGTCACCACGTTCCGGACGGCGGGTGCGTGGGCGGAGCTCTCCAAAAACATGGCTTAGCAGTATGCGACCAGCGGAGCGTGCTTGAAAATGTTCACGGCAGGAAAGTCGTCATTGGCTGGGCAAGAACGAACAAAGCGCGTGACCGTATTTGGCCATTCAGTCATCTCCTAGATATTTACTCGCTAGCTCTGTATATTTTGACCTGACTTGATAGTACAGCCGTGTTCCTGGTTTTCTGTCTTCTTGGCGCTTAGTCTGGCAGACCCGATTCATGCGTAACCAATAAACGGACCAACGATACAACCGAAGAACCCCATCTTCCTAGAGGATTTGAATTCTACACTAAACGTATGTATTTAAGTGCAAACAAGTATATGCGAAAGATCGAGCCTCATAGCTTCATTTATGAGATGATACAACTCACTCTTTGTCGCTAGGGTGGTGCGAGATATCTCAGTGGTTAGAGCGCGAATTTGCTGACCGAAAGGTCCGTGGTTCGAACTCGACCTCTGCATCTCGACTTCTCCTGTCTAGGCTAGGGCAACTTGGAAGTATCCCAACCCTCGTGCTTCCTTTGTGTGGCATGGTAGCTAGGCACCGAAAGGGTGTTGCAGCTGAACGATTGTTTGATTGTGCTTCGTCGCTAGGCTGCTCAGCGTACTTTACCATTTGCAGCACCCTTTCGGATGATGTGTAAAAAACACGATTGCGAACTTCTGCTAAATGACATTGGCAGTAGTAGTGCTGTGTAGGAGCATTTGCTCTACGTGCTGCGCTCCGTAAACTGTATCCTTGATTCGTGTTGAATACAGAGGGATTAGTTCCGCGTGTACACACGTTAATCATAGATTCTCTCAAACTGCCTGCCAATTTTCCTATTTTAAGGCTCTTACCACATGCAAATGTGGCCTCTTCTAAGAGGTGGTCTCATTTGAAAAGGGCCTGGTCTTCGAAAGAACAGCTCCAGTTTTTGGGTGTAGGCCACCTGTAGGAGTATTGTATGTTAAGACGCGGGTGTAATGTGTACATACGGTCAAATAGGTCCGCATTGTAAAGGTAAGTATACATAATTATAACTTCCAATCTCCGTGAGGTTGGACACTAATTTTAACAAAACTCAGTGAGCAACTATTTTTACTACGTAAAATTTTCTACCAGTAAGCTGACAACAACTGGACATTTGTCCCTCATTACGAAGTCTCGGGCGTATTATCTCTATAGAGTGACATTGACGGTCACGAATTTGAGTATCATTTCATTTTTAGAGTCTAGGAGAATCTAGGACTGGGGGAACACTTAACTAGCACTTCAGCTGTCTTCTGCCGAAACTGAGAAGGCTTCAGAGACATGACTTCATGTCATTTTCCAAATCTATGTGTCATACGCAGCAAGAGCTAACATCCAATCCCTTTACAGTGTCTGAAGCTCTATTTAGCGCAAACTTTTAATTCAATATGGAAAGCCCTTTTGATGGTTAACGATATGCTCAGATAAAGCAGCGTGGGACTCTAAGAAAACAGACAAATCAATTGAAGCTGAATCGTGTTCGATGATGGTCCCTAGGATATTCAATTCTATAACTCGTGCTATTTGAGGCCTGTCCTCTTTAGGGGTTCCTATTTCTAACGAACCAAAAATATCAAGGCCAACTGTTCTTTAGTTTAGGCTGCTACCTTGGGAGGAATTAGCACCAAAGTTCTAATATTCTTCTCCTCTTAGTGAGTGAAATTAATATGGACCACGATTAAATTAAAACGGGGGGGGGGGGCTCACAAGATTGACCATCGATGGACCCCATCGACAAGCTAGTTATATGCAACCAAAATTTATCGGTATAGGTTACTCGCCATTCGCAGTTGGCGCAAATGCTTACCTGCTGATCATTTAAGCGCATTCCTTGTTTGTGTGTTTGTGTTTACGTTTGTTGACATTTACCGGCTGTTCCACACTAGGCGTCAGCAGATGACCTTGCTATTGGTTGTCATGTTAAGTTGCTCACACGATGCACGTCATGTTTACCTTTTTCGCTTGTTCGTACATGCGACTTCCATGTGTGTCAGTTAGCCAAGTACTCCGGCATCTCCACAACATATGAGACAGGGCGTTGACACTGGGGAAACGTGAATTATACCACAGCGAGAACGTTCGGTTGGTAGGATACATAGCTGTGTGACCGGCATCGATCAGACGCCACAGGTAAACTGTTACGGCCTCTTAAAGGTAAGCTACTTTTGTCTAGATTACTCATAGGGTTGCTGGAAACTATTCGACAGCCCATCACCAGTTTCGCCTTTCTTGGGGCTCATCAGGTAAGCGCGGTCACCGAGTATGCGCCAGCTTTATGTCCTTCTTGAACTGAAATAGCATGAAAATCGACAAATACACCCAGTATCAATTTGGTTTTCATGGGAGACTCATCTAACTCTTAGATAAATCTCTTGCTTATGACATTCGTCAACCGAATGTGTTGTTCAAAGGGCCCTCATTTTTCATTTGGTACGGTATTAGAGATATCGTAGTATATTTTCTTGAAGTAAACTACTCATAAATTTGCTGGAAACTCCTCACAGCTCAGGACCGGTTTTGCCCACTTTTGAGCTTCCGTTACAACCAAATCGGTGAATGAGTGTGGTTCGATTGGCGAAGTTCGTACGATTTGGGTCTAAGTGGAACATAGGGCTGATGGAAACTCGGGGAGTGCGCCTACCTGTGAGTCATCAAAGGGGCGAAACGGATCGTAGGCTGTCGAAGAGTTTTCAGCAACCTCCATCGACTATGTATTCGGTCTCAAACAAATCAGTCGGGTCTCTGAGTGCTTTTCAATGGACAGTCATCTTCGGTGCGAAAGCATCGAACACTATCGAAATTTCTGTCACTTGTACACCATTTGGTTTTGACAGGAGACTCAAGAATCTAATTGAATCTGTCGTTTATGATGACCAGTAACTTTAGGAGTGGCGTGTTACGTTTAGGCAAAATAGTATACCATATTTTCCACAACATATTAAATCAAACCATAACATTTGCCTGATTTTCTCTTTCGTTCTTCGAAGTTCACAGTGTGCTGCTGTATTGAGAGATGAATTGGGAATGCACTTGAAATCGCTTAGCACGTTCCGACAACCACAGGCCAGAGCAGCAGCAGTCGACGCGCATACCTATGTAATCAGTGGGAAGCCCAATTCTGGATATTTTTGTTCTGTGACAAGCCCACCGCCCAATCCCGTGACGTCCATTTGATTGGCTGCGGCTGTGACGCCCTGAGCGCTTATACCATGTGTACTTAGAGCAGGTCTCACTGCCTGTAGTGAGTGCGTTCGTGCGTGGGGTGGGAGCAGTGAGCTATCACACCACAGGTTGGCTAGATACGTGAGTCGTGGAAGGCTTCGGCGCGCGGTTCCAATTTTTGAAAAAGACATACTCTGCACTGTCCTAGTATTCCATTCCTGGACAGTAAAATCACTCACAGCACACAAAGTGATGGGAGCGAGAGATTTGGATTAGATTCGCTCGTGATGTTCTGCGAGCAAATGTGCAATGCAGAGTCTGTCTCTGGACCGACCTTCAAGATGCCGAACTATTTTCCTTGACACGTCGCACCAACCTGAGGTCGACCTTGGCTGATGTGTACGAAACCCGATTTTCTAGATGGTGTTCAAAGGCAAGGTAGGTCCAGTTTTCATGCGTTGCTTAAGGCACCATTATTAAATGGTGCAGTTTTCATGCGTTGCTTAAGGCACCATTTAATAATTTCACTCCTAATATTTAATTATTTTCATTGGCTAATGAAAAATCATTCGTCACCATTTCAAGCACTGCTACATTGAAAGAGTAATCCTCATTGAGCCGGTGAATATCCCGGGGTATTTCCCCGCTCGGGGAGTGCGCCTACCTGTGAGTCATCAAAGGGGCGAAACGGATCGTAGGCTGTCGAAGAGTTTTCAGCAACCTCCATCGACTATGTATTCGGTCTCAAACAAATCAGTCGGGTCTCTGAGTGCTTTTCAATGGACAGTCATCTTCGGTGCGAAAGCATCGAACACTATCGAAATTTCTGTCACTTGTACACCATTTGGTTTTGACAGGAGACTCAAGAATCTAATTGAATCTGTCGTTTATGATGACCAGTAACTTTAGGAGTGGCGTGTTACGTTTAGGCAAAATAGTATACCATATTTTCCACAACATATTAAATCAAACCATAACATTTGCCTGATTTTCTCTTTCGTTCTTCGAAGTTCACAGTGTGCTGCTGTATTGAGAGATGAATTGGGAATGCACTTGAAATCGCTTAACACATTCCGACAACCACAGGCCAGAGCAGCAGCAGTCGACGCGCATACCTATGTAATCAGTGGGAAGCCCAATTCTGGATATTTTTGTTCTGTGACAAGCCCACCGCCCAATCCCGTGACGTCCATTTGATTGGCTGCGGCTGTGACGCCCTGAGCGCTTATACCATGTGTACTTAGAGCAGGTCTCACTGCCTGTAGTGAGTGCGTTCGTGCGTGGGGTGGGAGCAGTGAGCTATCACACCACAGGTTGGCTAGATACGTGAGTCGTGGAAGGCTTCGGCGCGCGGTTCCAATTTTTGAAAAAGACATACTCTGCACTGTCCTAGTATTCCATTCCTGGACAGTAAAATCACTCACAGCACACAAAGTGATGGGAGCGAGAGATTTGGATTAGATTCGCTCGTGATGTTCTGCGAGCAAATGTGCAATGCAGAGTCTGTCTCTGGACCGACCTTCAAGATGCCGAACTATTTTCCTTGACACGTCGCACCAACCTGAGGTCGACCTTGGCTGATGTGTACGAAACCCGATTTTCTAGATGGTGTTCAAAGGCAAGGTAGGTCCAGTTTTCATGCGTTGCTTAAGGCACCATTTAATAATTTCACTCCTAATATTTAATTATTTTCATTGGCTAATGAAAAATCATTCGTCACCATTTCAAGCACTGCTACATTGAAAGAGTAATCCTCATTGAGCCGGTGAATATCCCGGGGTATTTCCCCGGATTAAGCGGTAATAACCAAGTCAGTTTTACCTCATTTTCTCGCACAACATATTACCAGCTTCTGTGAATGTTTAATTCCAGGTGGAACAACCTAGCGGAATATGTAAGTTATGTTTAAATAAGAATATTACACTCGAGATTCTGAGGTGCGCTATTTTGAACTCGGTTTTCGCTGTGTTCCTTTGCGTGCGTGTGCCAGTGTGATCAATGTCCGATCCATTGCGCATGCTTCGCTCGATCTTGCCCTGTCGGAATGACCGCTTGCCCGGATTTCAGCCAACTAACCCGTGTCCTATAGCCGGTTGGGTCATTTCACACCGCTACCGCATGACTCACCAGCTGCTGCCATCAGTTCTTGGCTTGTTGTAACTGCTGATGACAGCGCGCTTTTAGGTGAATCGTTTAGTTATTCTGTTCAGCCCCACAAATGTGAGGGACTGAGGTCTGTTATCGACTACCGTTTCTCAATGGTGCTGTGGAATTAGTGATACAGGTCATGGTTTTAATATTTGGATTTCATCGGCTACGCGTAATTTTAAAGTCCCGCTAGCGCAAACTTACACCATGTTTGCTGCTGGCTTCCTTGCCTTGCCACCTACCTACCGTTTTAGAAAATATGAATGGGTAGCCCACTGTAATTGCCCCATCCCCGAAACCTGAATATTTCACTCGGTTTTACGATTCATCCAATCCGCACATCGCGTTTACGAACACATGTGCCACGTGCGTTTGGTGCGTGCATCAGTGCAAGGGAAGCAATGGACTTCACATTCTCCTCGGGTTTGTGAGTGTGACAGGCAAGTGCGAAATTCGAGCTAATCCTACTGGCCCTCGGACAGGAATACACCCTGGCGAAATTGAGTCAGGGGGTCATCAACGCCCGGCGCATCCAATCGCCTCAGGCGTGTAGTGTAGACAAAGCGGTTGAGCTGGGACAATTGAAATGATGATTCGGCGGTGAGCGCGCACAAACAAGCATAGTGAGTGAAACGAATTGAAGCTGACCGACCGAACGATCCACACATATCGATATGTTTCAAAAGTAATCGGGATGCGACAGGGAACTGCTAGTTTCCTATACGGCCTCAGCGGATAGGAAAGCTTTCTTTGAAACTGTAAGCGTTTGCAAGCAGCATGCGTCTAACTTACCGACTGCAGTTCTGGCGGGCGGGGTATTGGTTGAACGGCAGCATGCTGCCCCCTCAACCTGGTGAAATCTAGTTATTTCTCTAGTGGATTGACTTTTGAAAGCCGACGGATAAAGAGTCCTGGGTCAAATTCATCACAACAACACAACAGAGTTAATAAATTTCACCACTAGAGATTTCATCCTCCTTCAGTCCAGTCCAACTTGACTATTCGAGATCTGAATGGCTGATTTATATGAATCAGTATTCTGAGAAGTACTGGATAAACGTTTTATGTATGTTGCAAGTTTGTGAATTATCCCTAAGGTTGCTTCGGAAAGCGGAATTAATAATGAGCCCAGCTGATCATGCCCAGTGAAGCCCACTACATTGGAATCGATACCGAAATCGATATTTTGGGCAGGTTTGAACAGCCTGTATCACATTAGGCCACCTCAATGGGCCACGTACGTGTCAAATGGTAATTCGGGAATGAGTCGAAAAACGGCCCAACAACGAGAGCTGGCAAGGAAGGCTAAAATAGACCCGTTGAAAAGTGATCGTTATAAAATTATTAGCCGCTTGGGGGATGGCGGATTCTGCGAAGTATTCAAGGCCAAAGATCTGCAAACGGGCCGGTTCGTTGCCATCAAGCGAGTAGATAGAGCCAAGCCAACGTATCAGAAGTATTCACCAAAGGAGGTGGAGAAAAAAATAAAGAAACTGATGTACCGAGAAGCGGCTATAATGCGGGCTTTGGAGCATCCGAATTTAGTGAAACTGTACGACCTTGTTGATGAGACTGATCAAATCTATCTGGTCATGGAACTGGCCGAAGGAGGAGAACTTTTTGATAGGATTATTAAACGTGGAAAATTTTGTGAAAGAGATGCGGCCGTGATAATTGCACAAATGCTATCTGGAGTCCGATACATGCATGCGGCCGGTTACGTTCACCGTGATATAAAACCGGAGAATATACTTTTTGAGCGTCCGACTGATGACTCTAAGCTTCTAATAACAGATTTTGGTTTATCCCGGGAAATTCAACCCAAAATGATGACCAACTGTGGCACTGTGGATTATTCTGCCCCGGAACTGCTGAAAAGTAAGCTGACCAAGTCAGGATATGGACCTGAGGTGGACAATTGGAGTATTGGTGTGGTTGCTTACATATTACTTTGTGGTTATCCTCCTTTCTATTCGGTTAATCAGGATGACAATGAGATTAAGAAGCAGATCATGTCTGGTACTTACCATTTCCATCACCCACATTGGGATCATATTTCCAAGTCGGCGAAAAACTTTATTGCTTCTCTACTGAAACCAGATCCGGAAGAACGTGCCACACTGGATCAGTCACTCGAACATCCATGGATCCGTCTTGAAACAAGTTCGACACTGGATATTTACCCAATGATTGAATCCAGTATGAGAGATACGTTAGCAAGGCAACGCTGGCGTTGTCTGGGACTGGCGGCCAATGCCGTGAACCTGTTCACCATGGCCAGTCCGACAATGGTAAATCGATGCTTCTCCGTCAAGGAACACACTACCAACGAAGAGTGCTAACAGTAGGACGCCCACCCATTGCAGCATTCCGTCTCACACCGACACCCTAAGTGATACTATTTTTATGGAATATTATTTCATGGATATTACACGCAAACCTTGTGTTTCGATCGGATATACTGTGTGTCCAGATCCACTCTCACTTGTGTGCATTTATGTTCAGTGTACTTTTCCTTTCCCAAAGCACTGTCGCTGGAAGTCCGGTATGTTCTTGGTTGATGCTAACGGGGGAAATACGAAAATGAACTGTTTCGAACTAGTCGTTTATTCTTGTCCCCATGAATCTGACTCGTTTGAATTTTGTGAAGAGACGAGCGAGGCGAATTCTTATGGTCACACTGTAGAACAGACTTTCGAATGCCCACTAAACCTGCTCGAAGTAAATAGGTGTTTAAAAAACAGTTAATAGGGAATGTTCTTCAGGCCACGTATGGATTGCTGGATTGCACCAATGTTCTTCACGTTCGTCCATTTATCCCTTTGGTTGAGAGATACTAGTGGCAATAAATTGGGAAGTCACTTCTGAGTCGGTCGCATGGTTTCAGTCCTCTACTGACATCCAGCCAGCCAACACCGAAAGCAACCGCTGGTGAACTACATTAATTTGTAAAGGGGAGACTCAACCGAATTCTTAACCGAGTGCGCTGCTTATAGGTTACCCCATGTTTTACATGGCATTCTGTCTGAGATATCAAAGGATTAACAATTGATTGGGTAGCTGCTGATTTGTTTTTCGAGCTGGAAAAACCGAATCGATTCACAGCCACATGTTAACAAACTAACCAGCTATCAATAAGTGCGCCAGATCTACCAGTATTCCAACGTATCATAGGATATTTTCTTCACATAGCATGCTACTCATAAGGTTGCTGTCGAAAAGGTCTCAGCCACTTTACGGGTAACATGAACTGTCAAGAAGCTGCTGCTGTCGGCTGGGTGCACTGAAGTTGATGTGTCTTCCTGGCTGAAGTCTGCTTGACTTCTAGAAATAGAATGGAAACCCCATAGGACTACGAAGCGAAAATTTGTCTATCGTGAATTTGGTTTGTTTTGGGATAGTGTCAAAAACACTGTGGGCTACGAATTCGGATTTTCTTGAACAGTAAGCTGAAATGAGTCAGTCGCAATGCTATTTCGATTTGCAGACTATTTGTTGTTGATCTTTTTCCTGAGGGACGTGTGATGTTTTTTATTCCGACTTCCCAGCCTCATCTACTTTTCACTAGTTACTGGGGCATTATTTCTTGCGTTTACTTGTTGGTTTGAGGCTGGACAACAGTATCTGTTAGCTCTGTTGGGTCCGAAACATCTAGAGGCACCAACATTGGTTATTGGTTTATTCGCCGAGCTTGGCAGTTGGATTGCAGACGTTTCATCACCAATCGACGTGACATCGTCACTGTGGGGTTGAGTTTCACCTTGATTGGTGAGGAAACGTTTGCAGTCCAACTGTCAGGCTCGGTGAACAGACCAACAACCAAGCAGGGCACCCGAGCTACCCATATTCCACAACATTGCATGAACATTCCCTGATAGTTTGTTGGTACCACTGATGCTTCTGTCACTGATGATGTTGACGATGATGTGGTCATTACTGTAATCATGATTTGTATCTTGAGATCAAAAGGAGCTGATTCCAGTGGCAAAAATGCGTGCGATTCCGAGCCTTTGTACCAAGCTGAGATCTGTCTCTCAACATGCACTGAGCTTCTGTTATGTAAGGTGTAGAAAGGCTGCCGGTTAGTGCCATAAATTGTATCCTACTCAGACACTAGGCTCTGATTGTCTACTTCAGTGCTGTTCGAAGATGTAGACACTTTCACAGAATACACTCATTTGCTCCACAATTTGGTTTCAACTATGACATAAGATTGAAAAAACTCGGGGACTGCGCCTAGTTGATGAACTACGGATTGTGGGCTCTCGGAGAGTTTTCAGGAACCTTATGAGAAGTTTCCTTGAATAAAATATAGACTCCTTATTCTTGAACATTTCTCACTATGTAATTCGGCCTCCCGTACAAAATCGCTCATCAGGGGACCGCGTCGAGACCTCAATAGAGAAGTGAGCCATCCTTTACTTAGAAAGCGGAATCCGATAGAAAGCTGGCTGATATACGTACCCTAGATTCTTTCGGGGTGCAGTCTGTCTTCAGTAGGTCTCTTATGATGGTTAGTGTGTGGGCATGTATTACAATATGGATGAATTTTGCACCATTTTAATTCCCTCTTAAATGCTTTCCTTGGGGCAGCACATTAGGCATTTTTAGACGTTTCGATGACCTAAGCGGACCTCTTGTCCAGGCCTTCGAGATGGCATCCCGTATCATTCCCATCTGGGAACTGCTGGGTCATGGCTATCATTTTTAGACCGCTGGGAAACTACCTATCCCTCAGACCTCTTACCTTCGGGTAACTCAGACAAATTTCGCCCCATTTCTTTTGTATATCGAGATTCTGCGACGATGCTTTTATCCTCATCTACCATCATGCTTATGTATGCTTGAGTCTAATTTGAATTTGAATCCAATAATAATGGGAGAAGTGTAGTGTACTTTCTGACCTCAATCCCAAATATACCCATACTATCAGCAAATTACAAGCAGCCCAGAAAGGAAAATATTGCACACGATACGTGACCCTACCATCCGAGAACCCTTCAGTCAAGTAGCCAGTCAATACGTGACCACGTGATGGGGATTCCGAGATTAAAGGATGAGTGATACTATACCTTGTCTGAATGAGAACTGGCCACACTGTTGATCAGTCGCTCGTGTCTGAACGGTTTAGTCTTCATTTACTAACCGGGGGATCGCATACTCGAATCGCCCTGGGAATTCGTGCGATGTGCACTACTGATGAAACGGCCATACAAACTCATCTCGCTTTCAGTGCAAGAACATTTGTGGCAGTAAAGTCACTCACATGTGGGAGTGCTTTTAGCGAGCCCTAACTCAGCAAAGTATGAGAACCAGACGGGAAATATCACGCAAGAATCGCCCACCTTTCAGCTGGAAACTTCTTTTAATTGTTGTCCGAGAAGAACATTTTGATAGGAACAAGGCGTGAGTTTACCACGTCTTATCTACAAATATCAGACCAAAACTGCATGGGACCGAAGGGGAATAGCTGAGGCGTGTCGCTCATGGCGATTTTAATAACGGATCCTGACCTACTTACTTGAGGAAGGAAGTCTACTAGAGATACCTACCACAGCTGTCTCACTACAGGTCATGAATTCAACCATTTTCTATTATGTAACAGAGACTTGTTTAATTCCACAAGTAAAAACCGTAGGAAGGGAATATTTCTGACTTCATTGCGGTGCTTGACTGATTGCATGTACTGAGTGCCAGTGCTGAAGGAGGTGGAAAATAATTCCAACGAACAGCTTTTGTGATGGGCACATTCGGAGGCACCTTGTTCTGTCAGGATATCAACTTACTGGGTGAAATACATGAATGTGGATTTCACTTCGGTTGCTGGTAGGAGCATTCTACACCCGGCGTCTGTGGTGCACGCGTTCAGATCGGGGGTTTATTTGTCCTTCATACCAAAGGTTATCTAGATGTTAACTATGTATTAGCATACGGCTTCAGGTTTTTGAATGCGCATTCTTTGTCTGGCCCTGACAACAGGGTATGGTTTTTTTCACACAGTTATTGCGGCCGAATAAGTACGCATTTGCAGTAGAAACCCTCAGTGGTGATGGTTTTCAGTTGGATGGGCAGTGAAAAGGTAGCTTATCAGTTTATTTGGAATGATATTCAAACCGTTTAAAGACTTCCCCCCATCAATAATACTATAAAAGATATCCGTTTTGGTTAGTATTGCGGGGATGTGTGAAACCCATCTCTTCCAACAGGAACTCCTTTGGAGGTGACTCAGTAGAAGGTTACGAAAATTCACAAAGTATTATTAAAGTCATCATCCAGTTTTACGGCTATCTGCTGGTTACAAGACATTCAACCCTTCAGCATCTTATGAAGCAAGTTTTTTTAACAATGACTTTCATACATAGTAATGATAAGCTTAAAGCTTCAATTTACTCTAGGTTGACAAAAATAAGAGGCTTATTCTAAGGAAGAAGAGTCATTGTTAAATCAACAGGACGCAATTCGGTCGTGGTTTGGCTTTTGAGGAAGGCTGGGAGGGTTGAGGCAATGACAAAATGCGAATGCAAGCTCAGTTGACTTGCACCCGCGTGTTTACCTGCTTGGATAACGGTGGATATGAAAAGTGCAAATATCACTGCGACATTTGTATGCCTTTCATCCGTTTATCGTTCAATGTCATACCCTACATTTGATCAGTATATTTGGGGTCCAGTAGGACTCCGGTATAATCACCCTCTTCAACTGTTAATACAGAGATATATCCCCAAAATAAGTTGTCTGAGCTATCATAAAACAGCCCTGATAACTATTCCTTCGGATTCCATTTGATTTCACACACAATTGTGGAATAGTTTCCTGACAGAGGAAAATATACCAAAAATGTTTGTGAACTTACCAAAATTCGGCTCTTTACTTCGTTCTGAGCACAGTCGTAGTTGGCAGTCCTGAACCAACTAGTTCGTTACCGGCGACCGGAACGGGTTGCGATTCACAGAGATGATGACGAGAACACCCAGAGGCTGAATGAAGGGACTGAGCAGAGTCATGCCCATCTGGGATCGGAATATCTCGAAACCAGGTCACACAACAGAGTTTATTGCGTCATAGGAATTGCCAACATCCACACGATTTTACCAGAGTTGTACAAAAAACTATTCAGTGAACAGCATTGTAGTAAACCTTCTCTACAAAAAACCGGACAGCCAAAAACATTGCTCCCAGTAAGATGCAACAGAGAGTGTTGATATACACATCTTCTACGTGAATTCGGGATACTGTTGGCTAAAACATGCCATTAGGAATACTGGTTTATTGGGATAGTCACGTCAGCGTGGACGTCTGCTAATAGGCCGAGTTACGAAGAGACCGGTTTCAAACACAAAATTCGAAACGTGAAACGGTCAAACCAGCTCACAAACAGCGGCAGAACATGTAGAATTGAGTCATATTTAACCCGACTCATCCTTTTAGAGGTAGTTGAGAAACGTACAGCTCATTCTCACGTGGGGATACCGGTGCTGGGGTTCCTGGAAATTAGCACTAAAACAAGCGACTGCTGCCAACTTAAGCGAACCACAAGCATTTACAAGTCTATTTATTTCATTAGGGAGGAAAAAATGCTGGGATCGACGTAAATTCATCAACTTCTGAAACTGGAAAAAGAGGAAAAAAGGAAGTTGTTATACATGCCAAAATATGCAGCTATGCACTCCACCTATGATTGTCTCCTAGAGAATTTAAAAAAGATCACCTCTGATTCAGTCGTTGATGCATATTTCAATGAAAAACACTCACAGAAGGGACTATCCTCCAGAAGAGACTGTTTATGGTCCGTCATTCATTATTGAGGTTGTTTTCCTAGGGTCGAAGGATCTCAATAGGTCTAAGGAGTGAATAAGTTGGTAAGTAAGTAAATAAATAAACGAATGCATAAATGAATGATTGGATGGGTGGATGAATGAGGCAATGAATTACGGAAGAGAATCTTCCAGTTAACCCTAGTTCAAAATAACTCTAACATGTGCTGAACAAGTTAGCTTAGCAATCGGAATCACAGTAGATATGTCTTATCACGAAAAGACGAAGACAGACTTAGGCGCGCTGTTAATTGGACAGCATATTCACCGCTCATTTATAGTGAAAGTCCAGTAGCTCCACATGGCGATTGTAGATTACGTGTAGTTCTCCAAGGGAATTAGATTTATTGCGTTCATTTCACCGTCTGAAATTCAGTTAGTCCAGTAAGTTGGTAGAGGCTTGTTTGCCGGTCCCGTTGATGCTGCTGACCGACCAGGAGGATCTCAAGCTGACGAAAGTGTTGACAAAGCCGTCAACAACGCATCATTGTCCGTGAATCATGTGCTTACGCATCGTCAGTCAGCTGGAGTACCACTCACCTCCAGTGGAAAATCGCAATACATCTTGCCTAACTTAACTACGTTCACAAAGTAGTGTGAACGCAAATTTATTGCTTTCTGGTGTAATCGCCAGACGCTGTGGCCCCTGGTGCACACTCTTCCACACTGATTCGCGTTCAAATCACTCTCGTTTGAGCAGCCTTCCGCCTGTCCTGGCGTTACTATTCTGGTGAGTCCACATTAAAGGTGGGAAACACCGGACTCTTGTTTCGCTCCTATTAGAGCTCATCAGCTTTGCATGTCCTTGGCAATGACGAGGTTTGTACTCCGGACATCTGATATGTGAGGCGAGCGCGTTAGCACTACTCTTATTTCCGACTCATCCAAAGATATCTCAGATAGGTCGGTCTGTATCTTCATCCATGGGTTAGCCTGCTGTGAATCCGCCCTATCCCCGAAATCGGGGCATTTTGCTCAGTTCTCCAGTCGTCCAATCTACACCTAGCACTCCTGAATGAATGTGCCCCGTACGCATCTGCTTCTGACTGATGCACCATCGCACGGACAATTGCACTCATCGTTTTCTTCTCGGGCTTATGGGTGCGACAGGCAAGCACAGGTCGGGAGTGAGTCTTTCTGTCCATCGAGCATGATAGCACACTGGTACAACCCACTCAGAAGATTACATATACATAGCTTAACTGATCCTCTCAGGAGTGTAGGATAGAAAGACCGGTCGAGATACAACAAGCGAATTGAGACTTGAGAGTGGAGAGCATAGACAAGCGCAAACGGCGACATCTACCCTAGCTCAGATCATTCGATTGCCTTCATAAACCATCAAGACGAGATAGCAAACTATCAGCTTTATCTATAGCACTGGCATGGAAGAAGTTCCTATTTGAATATGCAAGCGCTTATAAGCAACACGAATCCAATAATCTTGTTGACTACAGTTCCAGAAGGGCTCATCAGTTGGATCGCAGCATAACCCAGCAATAAGGTCATTTTAACCTTCAAATGCTTTTTGCCGAATTCCAAGAATAAGTATCAATCGTTAGCGAAAATAGCCAATCAAACAGCGACTGAAGTTTGACCACTTGTTAACGCAATTTACTGAACGAAGCAACAAATGAAGAATGTGTCTTCAGCCTCTGTGCACACACTTTTGTGCCGCTATCACACCAAAGACACTACCAAGATGGAAGATTTGAGGTTTCGACTGATAGACCATGGTCATTCGCTGTTTATCCTGAAGTGAGAACTTGCAATTCTGGGGCGTCAGCACCTTTATTTGTTGCTGTTAGACGGGCTCCGGTACCGGTTTATGCGGGATATAATAGGAAACTGAAGTCCCAGAAACACTCTAAGATGGTTATAATACCTGAAACTGTTTCACTCGATGGGAGTTTGTCGGGTTAGTAGCGGTCACACCAGCCTGCTTGTCTTTCACGTTCCCACCGACATATCTGAACACTGAATGAACATGGGGCTGTACTTGACAGGTGAACAATATGCTTTCCGCTGTGGGCTTGCGCTCAGAAAATCAGGATAGATCAGCGATTGGCGCGGGTTTGAACTGTCTGTCACTCACTGAATTAGAGTTTTGCATGTTCGAATATAAATTTACGAAGAACACTGATTTATGTCCATTTACTTGTTTATGTCCATTGCATTCTAGAATAGAAAACGCCACCTTACTTATTTTCAGTCGCTCGTCGACCCTGCTTTTACGTAAAGCTGGGACAGCAAACCAACAATCTTCTCTTGGTCTTTCGTTTTTTCGGTTATAAACAGTGTGCCAGGTTCAGTGGTTCCCTCGCTGCAGTTTCGTTTACTGAGGACAGGGAAGTTGAATGAATGTTGTCAGTGTAAGGAGATTTGTTTTTTTTGGAAATTTCATCCCGTAAGTGAAGCCAGTCTATGCTGAAAAGCCGAGAAGCACTGTACAGCTGTTTCATCGTTATTGGAAATCATTAGCAGTGCGCATCTCACGAAACTCCTGAGAGTCTCGAACCCGCGACCTCCTGGCCAGTAATTTGAACACTTAACCGTTCGGCCACGAGCGGCTGATCAGTAACGTGATTAACTCGCACTCAGACAGGATATAGAGCCGCTCATCCTTCAATCACGGGATCCATATCACGTGGTCACACGTGTTGACTGGCTCCTACAGCAACCACTTCTCAGATGGAAGTTCCACTCATCGGGTGAAGTTTATTCTTCTGTTGAGCTACTTATAGATTGTTGGTAGTGTGAGCGTCCGTGTATGCCATTATTGTCTCATCGATGTTTAGTCGAGTCAGAGAGCTGTGAGCAGAAGAGACCAACCGAACAGCAGCTTAAAGCAAGATTGCCAACAGACTTCAAGAAATAGGGTACCCAGTGAGTTTGATTAGATGGCAGTTAAGAAAGATATTGATTCTGGTATGTAGACCCAGTAAGGAATGGATTGACACATCAGTCATTCCACATAAAACACGAATATCGGAGGTTCTTCGAAGACTGCTGAACTTAGCCAACATTCGAGTAGCTTTCCAGAAGGGAAAAACGCTACGCTCAGTTTTGGTGCAGTTGAAAGATCCCCTCCCGGTTGAAAGGACTAGGGACTGCGTGTATGAAATTAACTGCAACGAGTGTACTAAGGTTTACATAAGAGAAACTACCACGGAATTGCACACGAGAATTGGTGTGAATAAATGGAGGGTAAACAAACCACCAAGGAATGCGAAAGAATACCAAACGCTGGTTAAAGACTCAGCGATGGCGGTACGAGCGTCATACAAGGGACATAGAATAGATCTCATCACCATCATCATCGACAGTATGATATCAGTGTTGAACACCGACGCTTCACTGTCGCAGAATGGATCTGGAAAGTGTGGAAATTTTAAGACGGGGACTGCGATTCACACCACAGCGGCTGATGGGCGAGGAGGTGAAAATTACCAAGCACTACAGCAAGAACCTCGGACTGAGTGTCCCGTGGGGATTGTGACCTAGATGTTTTTGTTTTGAAATAAATTTTTTTGGTTTGATCAGACCCTTTTACTTTTCCTGGAATGTGAAAACTGTGAAAACGATGCCCCAGCTGAAGCAACCTGCAAGGACATAGCACAGTACAAGCTACCTAATCAGTTGTGCAACGACCAAAATATTATAAAACTGCAGGCCAGAGCACACTTAAACTTATTGGAAAGAAGCCCATTACTATTCGGTATGAAGCACAAATGTATCAGCGTCTTCCCTGAAACTCAATGCTGCGTTTAACCTGAGCCCACATTTGACCGAGAGGTTACAGCTTCAGTTAGGGACGCTCTGAGGTTTGCTCCTTATGATTATACAAGTGTAGGACAAGCACTACAAAAGGTAGAAATTGGTAGGCTTACGAAATCATAGAGCAGGACGTTGGCTGGTAGACGAATTTGTATGAAATGCTCAAAGGCGCATTAGAGGAAAGACAAAGGGTATATATAAGGGAAAAAGCAGTGGCAGGTGAAGGCATTGGAAGTCTCTTTCGTACCAGTTATATAGATATCACACTATAATTGGTGGGGGGGATTATATGGTGGTAAGTTAGGTTTGTCAGTAAGTTGTAATAATCAAGTATTGTTGTACGTACTGTGGCTAGATGAAAGGGGTAAATGTCCGCATCACCACTGAAGATTTGGCGGAAATGTTGACAGCGTCTTCACAATCCTCATTTGGCTAAAAGCGTGCTGAACCTGGAGCGTGTTAGTGGTGTAGCGGACACTTCCTTGTTCTTCAAACGGCTTCATTTAATTTGTCCAGTACATCTGCGCTCACTAGATCACGAGACTCCTTCCGCAGACACTCAAATCACGTGACAAAACCCCGTCCCTTTTGGAACCTAGACCGATAACAAGTCAGTCCCGGTCTTGTAAGCGTGGGAGCGATTCTAGGTATTATACATACGTCAAGCCTTTCTATATATAGGAAGACACAACACAGTCATCACTCGCGCGCGCGCAGGGGACAGGGAGTCGACCAATCTCTTCACATCCACAGACAATTACAGAACACGTGTAGTAGCTACAGTGCGGAGAAACACGTTCCCGCCGTTCGGACTTTCACCAAGGGACTCTCACGAACGACAAGTTCCTATTTTGACTTGCTCCACATTTCGCATTGCATTTATTTTATACGTGGTGCACCTCGCCACTGTAAACTACTGTCAACCACTGTCAACTTCGGGCGGTTTCAATATGCGCATATGGCTTATCCAATGTGCACATCTCCGCAACCGAAGTTTTGGACCACGTGGATGTGAGCACATCAGAACTGAATGCAAAAGAGAACCAAGAAGACATGGCATATTGTGGGTAACAGCAACAATCTGGAGTTAATTACGACTGAATATACTAAATTTCGATGAATAACTCTCACGAAGGTTGTAATCCATGTGGATTTAATTAATTTTCATGATTAAAATGCGCTAATTTCATAGGCACGACCTAAGTTACGATGTCCCATGTTCTTGTAAGATTTCGGAAGCCTTTTCGATATGAAGGTTGGTTGGCTGGATTCTTAGCATTTGTTGCATTTCGACCACCATTCCAAGAGCGTATTAACGATACGGCTATTTGGCTGCCTCTCGCCATGACGCCAAGTTTTTTGTGGAACTTCATTCGCAATGGGAGGTAGTCATTAAATTCAGGACACATATGTGAATGTAATTAATCTACTAATCTAGTGGAGATGCCAGCAAACAAAACGATGTGACTAGTTCAACTGCTGCTATATAGTTTGAAAAATATTCCATTATTAAGGGAAGAATGACAGATGCATCTGCCCATTATAGATGAAGACACAGAAGTCCTCAGGAAAAAAAGCCAATAAAAAACGGGACCGCTAAATACTGGCTGGCTACTTTTGCAGCGGTATTCAACGAAACGGTACCGTTTTCTACCATATAATAGTCGTTAAGATTTAAGCTTCATGTGCACTCACTTTCACCCACAGAATGATGAGCAAATTAATCAGGTGGCTATCATCATTTTCATGTCTTTTGCTGATTTTATAGTTTGAAGTACGTACATTATCAGGAAGGTCAGATTCCTGAAAACAACTACTGAATGCCCGAGATCTACTGAGACGCTCAGCTCTGCTAGGTGTTGACCAGCCAGACAACGCCCCCTCAATATACAGCGCCTCACAGCTTTCTATCAAACCCAGACAGCGCGTGTCAGCGCTGCTCAAGGTCAGACAACGCCCCCGCAGTATGCAGCGAGTCGCAGCCTATACCAAGACCAGACCGCGTGCGTCAGCATTGGACCAAGTTAGACAGTGTCCCACCAATGACTAGCTTGAGTTGTATTCTCGCACTTGCACGTACTCACGCCCCGCACTCGCTTGTTCGGAATATAGCTGTTGTGTTCCCTTCTGTGAGTCTTTTTTCCCGGCATTAGGCACTGGAGCGGGTCAGCAATCAGATACAGCAGATAGCGAATCAGCAGACATAACATACATAGAAGCTATGGTTCTCTCTTTTCGATCATTAATTTCCCAACATCGATTTCATCAAAAGTAATTCCAACACGATAGAACAACAATTGGTGTAAAGACAATCCAC
Source organism: Clonorchis sinensis (assembly GCA_003604175.2). Classification (NCBI taxonomy): domain Eukaryota; kingdom Metazoa; phylum Platyhelminthes; class Trematoda; order Opisthorchiida; family Opisthorchiidae; genus Clonorchis; species Clonorchis sinensis. Next base: position 94,359,860 of record CM030369.1, on the reverse strand, counting down.
TGTGGCAGTAGTTGAGCAACCTAACAAAGGGGCGTACGTAAAGGTATAAGTCACTGATTTTAACTGAGTAAACCCGTAGAGTTTAGTGAAATATTTGGTAGAGCACTGGTAACGTTTTGACACTATCCTATACAATGTACACTGTTGCGTCAAGATGTACGTTCAAAACAAGAAGTTCTGTGCTTACGCATAACAGGTCTAAGTTACATTACTTTATTAAAAGCGTTTTTCACGTTACAATAATTAATCCTCTGCTAGAAAAAAGTAGTTTACAGTAAGGTTTTCATCAATGTGGCAAGAGGTGACTGATGTTCACTACATGGACAAATAAAGGGCAAGTAAGGACATAGTGTAGTTTGAGCTTTGGCTTAAAGTATGGACAGTGTGTCCGGGCGAAATAGGCAGATTTGAATGCAGGGTATAGTTTCTATGGGAAGGCTGTTTCGCCTTCGGAAATTTGGCTTCTGTTACCATGCCTTTTGAAATGAGGGTAAACGTGTGCATATCTTATAAACTAATTTCAGCGTGCAAGTCCTGGGTTTAGATCCTCAAGCATGACCGGAAATTTTAGCTACGTTTGTCATGTTTCGGCAATATTCCACAGAGTGTGCACTCTGCTGCAAGTGGACAATACCATAGACTTTCAGTAAAACATTGAAATTGAACAATTTGTTGAAACTTGTTGAAACCATGGGACAACCGTTACTCACGTTACAAACAAAGGTACCCTTTAGATTGAGTCCGGTGATACCACCAGGCGCATCTAAAATACTAAACAGGTCGATTGCAGCAGCACAAGAATATAGTGTTACACTCACGATTATCATCCACGACAAAAATCTCAGGGTTGACACTGCTGATTCACAACCACAGAGTCTACGTAACTACATTTAAAACCTTAAAGTGGAAAGAATGAAAGAATGGGTGAGGAAGGGACCTGATGTTTGCCTACCTCAAACATTCTCGGATGCCTGCGCCTCCAAACGCTAAATCGGACAATCTGGAAAGAAACTGAAAACCCAAACGCCACCGAAATCGATCAGCCACCTTTCTATACAACGATTCCAGCCAAGCACGGGTGGGTTACATGGACCTCATTCTGGAAGGTGGACCACACCAGCAACACCGACACTCTTCTTTGTCACGCTAAATACAACTGCCAACACTCCACCATTAGGCACTACTCCGTAACTTCCGAGTCAGCTTTATCGAACTAAGCTCAGAAGCCTATAACATCAACCTTTATTCGACTACGGAAGATAACTGATCTTGGCAAAGTACACTCATTTGCAAACAAATTTAGTTTTGCGAGAGACTCACCTGGAACCCAGCTTAATCTCTCGTTTGTGATGTTTCCAGTGCTGAACGTACGGAGCCAGGCCACCTCATATTCCAGTTGGTACGATATTTGAGATATCGCACTACTCATAAGGTTTCAAGTAAAACACGAGGTTGACGGAAACTCGGGGACTGCGCCTACCCGATGAGCCCCCAAAAAGGCGAAACCGGTCGTGGGCTCTCGAAGAATTTTCAGCAACCTCATGAGTAGTGCATTGCGTCTATAACTTATCTTGCTTTGGCGCGACATCGGTGTACATGGTATCTCTGGTAAAGTTTATAATGTAAGCGGAGCGCAGTCCTTCATCGGAGTCGTCTGTCTACTATGAAATCGAAGGAAAGCCCAGTTTAACCCAGTCTATATAACGTCTGCCATGTCAAATGACAAAACGAATTTCCAGTTAAAAAGAAAAACTGAACGATGAGTGCGTCTCGATAGCAAAATACTCACCAAACAAAGGTAAGCAATTTACAAAGCCTTTAATTAGATGCACAAGTATTGGTGAGCGAGGTGAATGCCATGCCACCCGAAGGTTGCACGAGGGCTGGGATACTGCCAGGCTGTCCAAGCCTAGACAAGGGAAGTCGAGAGACAGAGGTCGGGTTCGAACCTCGGACCTTCCGGTCAGAAATTCGCGCTCCAACCACTTGGGCCATCTGAGCCTCAAGGCGAGGTGAATGCCAGCATCGATCAATGTAAACAGAGTGAACCACGTAACTGACCCAACGTTCGAAGTCCAACAATTGGTTAAGTTCACTTAGAGGTGACGCTTTCATAAGACGGGTAAACTACAAATAGAGCATTACGAATAATCCAATAGACCGGAGTTGGATAATGGCCAAAATGCCGAATGTCAAACAGTTAAAGACAAGAAGGTCCAAGATATTAGCAGACTTTACCGTTCTTCGTCATAAAAATTGTCTTCAGTAATATCTGGAGATAAATCTGCGCTTGTTGCAATGGTAACTTTCACCAAAGTAGCAGAGCATTACTGAGTGGTCACATCAGACCGCAACATTACTTTACTTATCCATCCGGTAGTAGTCTATCTTGCCACCATTTCGTACATGCAACAGCCATGACATCCTAACAAACTGCCACCAAGACAAGCTTCTTGTACACGTCAACCTGATAACACAGTATGGTTTTGTCCCGTTCATGCGTATGGATATTTCATGTTTGTTCTACTGTTCCGTTTTCCTCTAATGCAACCAAATTATTGAAAACGTTGTTCACTTAATAGGTTGTCAATTGACAAAGAAACTAGAGTAAGAATGGACTGAATAGCTATTAAATATGTGCAAAATGTGCTCATCGGCCGGTTGAATTACGGTCATGAAGTGGATATACAAACAACAAAACAAATATACGGTGGACATTCTTGAGTGGCTCGTTTTTTCCCAGTCACTGAGCAAGTTATAGGCTTTCTCAGATAAGGAACCGTGAACATTTCATTCACAAAGTGATGAATCAAACTGGGCTGATTTAGATTGCCTCCTCAGTGATTTCGACCTTATTGAATTCGTAGTAAAGCAATACAAATGAGCGTTGTTTTTTCCAATGCTCTCGAAGAACCTATTTTGAGCACTAGAACGTAGGTCCGGCTTTTGCTGAAGTAAACGTTAGAGGTATGAACAAAACTGTACATGAGCTAGGAGAATGCTGACAGCGAGGCTTTGATGTGCACTATATATAACGGGAAATTCAGCTGGCTGGACAAAACAGTGACAAATTCTTATCGATTCCTGTCAATGGTGAAGCTCTGATCTGAGCTGCCACATAATCGGGAAAGCATGGTAAACCACTAAGCTTCTAGTGCTTACATTATGGTTGTTCCCACTCCGTGAGAAAATCATAGAGTGACGGTACAAATGCAGTTACTGTGTTTCAAGCCACCAGAAACAATCATCTGTTCGAGTATGTAACAAAAATTAAAGATAAGAGATACGTGGCGGTAATTGACGATTTTAGTCAAACACCAAGAAGAACCGTCATAAGCGCATATCTATTGAAGCGTGGTACTAGCTATTTTAGCAGGAACGTGCCTAGAATATATCCGCTGGCAGGTTTGCAACTCCACTTAGTCTAGTAGACTGACAGGAAAAGGTTGCATTTCAGAAACACGTCAAACCAAGAAAGCTAACTGCTTCGTCCGACAAACTATATATATATATATATGTCCGTGGTACCCATAGGTCTGAATATATTCACTTTCTTCAAACTTTCTGGAATCTATAATGTCTGTCCTTGTCACTCGCAAGTGTAAGTGTCGAGCACCCTCTTTCATGTCCTTTTTCTACTAAATATGTGCCACTATAGTTACCGTCTTCAACAAGACGAATTCCAGTATGGAACTGTTTATCCCTAGCTTCCTTTTTGGTTACTCTATAACACCATCCTTTTGTGTGCTGCAATTGACCTTGAAGTGAACGATTCGCCCGTAAATTTCTAAAATCGCGATTTGCCCAGTGGGGTAGTTTGCTCGTTTACTACGCATTTGGAAATGGTGTTTTGATATAAATTGGGGCTTTTGAATTGTTCGCAGTCAACAGTTCATCACAGTTCCCGTAGTTCCGCGGTCGATAGATAAATACTATGCTTTGACGAATTCGATCTTGAGGTTTATCGCATTCGTCAAAGGGAGCTCCTCGAATGCTAGTCACGTTGAAATTTAATCAGCCGAAAAAACTCCTGGACATGTGCGTCTAAGGCCACTGTTTGGACAACTATGACAACTATGACAGCAATAAGAACAATGAACCTGGATTCGTATCCTGCACCGCCTTTCTTTTGTGCAAGCTTTTCTCACCCTTCATCAATAGTGAATGCCTCATAAGCAAATGAGCTCAAAACGGAGACCTCTACAAGAGTCTGGTGATGTTCAGCGAACAGCTCATAGATGTCTAGCTAAGAAGGAAGAGGCCGGCTTTGAAATAAAAGTCTCCGTCTAATATAGGACTCTACCCGAAAAATAGATACGCAGTAAAAACTTTTGGAAAATGACTGCCAGGGATCATTCCTCTTGCCAAACCATGACATCTCTATACAACCCGGTCCTTCTGATCTGCAAAAGAAGGCATACAAAATCTGAATGGCTGACTACCCAAGCTGTGTTCTGAGGAACTAAGTGAACCCACAGTTGTTTCGGCTAGAGATGTATCCCGAGTGAGGACAGCTGATGTGCGGCCTCAGGCATAGTTGGATAAGGGGACAAAATTCCCGTTTGGAGGTTAACTACATGGCTTCATCAGCGATCACGCGCGAACTCAAGGACAGCCTTTTGAAGCCCCAGTAACGCTTATTGTGTCCGTTTTCTTTGGTGCGCTGACTTTAAACAGGGGACTGTTTTCCTACCATTGCCCCACATTTCAACAAATTGGATAATGCAGACGAAATATTTTACTCCTGTTTATCTGTCAGACCGTTGCTAACAGACTCTGAGTTTAGGTGATCTGTCGGCTGACATACCTTGAAAAGCTTTGATGATGGACCCCCTCAGGTGCATACCGAAATAATAAGCAACCTGGAAATCTTACCTCCTCCATATCTCCAAATTCTGCATCCTGTATTTTGAAGAGGCTAAGGAAAGGCCTACTGGCTCTTGTTGGTTGGTATAGAACCCCTACTTTAATTTGACGGTAGTCGATCTACGCACAAGCCATACTCAAGCAAATTATTAGCTGAACCGAGTCTCGTGATCCATACCCAAACGTACGGCTGTTCCAAATAGGCCCAGCCGCTTAACAAAGGTTTCCACCAACGGTGCTCCTTGTCTCGATGGCGTAGAGACCAGTGTGTTCACGGTCCGAATCAGGAGACCTTCGCCCGACTTCTTTTCGACTTTCCACACTACCGCTTGTACTTACAGTCATATACAGCATAAAATATGATTAACTAAGATGAAAGCAACTTAAAATTCTGAGTACCAAAAGTATTGGACGCGTAGTTAAGTTTAAATTGAGATTTCCGAAAAAACAATAGTTTAACAAAAGAAGTAGTGTGGGTAGTCACAAAAAGGTTTTGCGAAGCAAGAGAAGTATATGGAGGGCAGTTTGAAGCATGTGGATACGTTTTGTAATGGTACATTTATGTATTCATTTTATAAACGTCAAAGTGTACATATCCCACACGGAGATCTCCTGGAATAAATTCTCCAAAGTGTTTCAGACTATTTTTTCGTTTGTGTTAACAGTCCATCTTTTCTTACTTCATGCACTTTAGGCACTTAACTCGTTTTTCTCTTGGAAGTCGATTCATGCACAAGCCAGCATTCTGATTGTTCAGTTATGCACAAGCCAGAAAGCGCGCGCATTCAAACTGCATTTGTGCACAGGCCAAGAAAAAACGAGTTAAATGGTTAAAGCGAATAACCTAAGGAAAAGTGGACTGTCAGTGCAAACGAGAAAATAGCATGCAACAATTTAAAGATTTTATTTCAGGAGGTCTCTGTTTCTCCGCGTATAATTTCCCTGCCAACATGTTTCTTCTTAGGACACCACCGCTTTTCCAGCATAAAAATATGATTAACTAAGATGAAATAAACTTAAAGTTCCGAGTGCGAAAAGTCCAGCATATGTATACGTGCCCAATACTACTGTTAAGCTTAATCAAGATTTCCGGAAAGACAAATGTCGAAGTCCTGCCAAATTTTTACTAAAAGAAGTGATGTGGGTAGTCAGAAACAGGTTGTGTGAAGAAAGGCAGGTCGACGGAGGGCATTTTGAAGGACGCGGATTCGTTTTGTGATGTTAACTTATTCATTTTATAGATTTTAAATCGCACATAGTTCACGCGAAGAAACAGAGACCTGAAATAAAAACGTTAAATTGTTTCAGGCTATTTTGTTGCTTGCATTGACAACCCATCTTTCCTATCTATTTAGCTCTTTTTTTCTTGGTTTGTGCACAACTGCAGTTTGAATGCGCGCGCTTTCTGGCTTGTGCATAACTGAACAATCAGAATGCTGGCTTGTGCATGAATCGCATGCCTATTCTCTTGGTTTGTGCGCAAATGCAATTTGAATATGCGCGCTTCCTTGCTAGTGCACAACTAACCAATCAGAATGCTGGCTTGTGTGTCAGCCGCATGCCTAATTTGACGGCTTCCACTAGTACATGTTCTAAGGGACCGTCCCTTTGTCTGCCGCAACTGACCTTGAATTAAGTAGTTCATTTCTCTGCATTTAAGGCACCGAAGCCTTGTTCGCTAGGTTTGGATTGCTTGCTTAACGGTCACGGATTTGACGTCACTAAAATAACAATTTTCGGGGCTTTTTCGACGTAGATTCCCAACACTTTGTCCTCGTACCCAGACCGCTCCGTGGTAGATACGCTTTGTTTTGATTGCGGCTCCGGTCTTGAGAATTTGTTCGCCGGTCAAACGAAGGTCCTCAAATAATGACCATATTCAACACCCAAGGTGTTCGGCTTTGCACCTATGGTAGCAAGTAGTCAATAAAGCATTTGTTGATCATTACTGTTCCGTCTGCTGTCCCAAAGTGAGCAAGGCTCAGGAGAATGTGTGTTTAAAAGGATACCTGCGAAAGAAGCAAGTACACTACTACATTGGGTGTGCTCAAAACGTTTCTTCTACGTGATAAGCGAAAGTCGTGGCTTGATCAGATGGACGAAAACAGACTCGGTTATAGAAAACCCAGCTAAATATATCTAGCGTAAAGTATATTTGGGGAGGGTTCATTGTTTAAACTATGTTTGTACCGGCTGTTTGGACTACAGCACAGCGCTCTAGGTAAGGAAACTTTGATTAGAAAATGATTTAGCAGCGGAGCAAGACCAACAACTGTCTCGCCATGAGGGGATATTGAAAGTTCGTGTTTACTTAGACAGAGAAAACGGCCATTGAAAGTGGTTAAAGAAACTGCCGTGAGGAGGACGCCTCACTGCCTACTTCGTTCAGACAGGGAGACACGGTGTGAAGGGATGACGTCAAGATTGAGTGGACACCAGGATACAGATGAAAGGTGATGGAGTGCATACAACGTCAAACGACTGATAACCGTCCCCCTAATCGGTTGCTACCTTATAGGGGGATGACTGAAAAATACTCTTCTAACTGGGGTAATGGCAGGTCCTGTAACTTGTCATTCAGTGGCTTAAGGCTCCAATCACGAGGTTCTCCCTCTGACTGTCTTGTTGAAAACTTCCCGCGGGAAAGTAATTGGGCCTTTTGCATGCCGCCGGTTTAGTGGATGTATTTCAAGAGCCCTAGCAGCCACCTTTGGCATCTGGACCTTCAACGCACGACTATGATTCAGCAGAACACTGTACTGAATGAGCGAATCACACTCAGAAGAATGCTCAGTCCAGGAGGGACAAAGCGCTGTAAATCAACGTCCCTCCCAGGCAGCACACGGATATACTCCAAAATTGTGTTGCACGACAGCATTCTGTCAGTTGTTCATGTGCCCTGGGAAGAGGCGGAGGCCAAGCGGATTCAGCAGAAAAAACTTGCATTGGCGGTTCTCGTAAGAGAATGATTAAGCTATACTGGTCCCCCGATTACTACCCTGTTTTTTCGTAAAAATAATTTGGCATTTGATTTTTAGGCAGAAATTTGTAAACCGTCTCTGTGTGAGCGCGCGAAATATTCGAAAGTTGTACGTACAAAGTGGAACAAGTATCTAACATGGGGTAAACAAATATGTGAGGATTAAGAGATGCTTCAGGATACTAATTAAGACATTATGTAAGTCATTCTTAGAAACGAAAATCGCTTGGAGCGGTTAAATTGAGATGCGGAGTTAGCTGAAAGCGTAGAAAAGGTGACTAGAATGAGCAACTATGGAGTTACCGAACAGACAAATGGGAGAGGACCCCGCGACCTGGCTAACTGGAGGAAATAGTGCCCATGGCGGTCCCAAGTAGTTTTTAGGAACCAGCGGAGGTAGAAATTTGAAGTCGGCTTTTTCATGTTCTTGACGGGCAATTGCTCTTACACAAGAGCGCGCTCTGATTTTCATCAAAGTCCTCCGACGTCCTTGTTCTGTTAATTTAGACTGAATGTTGGATTTAGATGCGGCCACTTTTGGCAGTAAATTGGGTTAAGATTAGGTCTCTACGAAACGCTTGTAGCCCAGTCGCTTGCAGGCACCTGGCGTAGTCCGCAGACCGAAGATCGGCAAGCTCCCTCCTGACTCTGCTTTGGACGCGCTGGAAACAGTATCAGACGGGTATGAACTGTCGTTTGTAGTATAGTGTATGCGTCACACATACGGATATCAGTCACAAGATGAGACGTTTGATCAGCTTTACGCGAGTGTACTCCTTGTGTGCTTTACTTGCTGAATGGGAGTGCTTTCCATTGTTGCCCGCAAGGATAACGTGTTTTAACTCAAAAACGATTCATTTCGGGTCTGTGTTGGGTGAGGTGTACTGGGTTGTTTGTATCTAGAATCGCAAAATTTAGGGGCCACTTTATTTCCCCACACGATATGATGATGAGACTGGTGAAACGGTAGCCAGCCGGGGTCGAACGGCTAGAAGACTCGAAAACGGGCCCAAGAGCAACCTTCAGTGTGCTCGGATGATCATCAACTGGTCCTGGGGACTTCAACGATTTTGACCCTATCAGAAGTTCTAAAACACTTACCTACATGACTTCCATATCCTTTGAATGCAGTATTTACCCATGATTTTGGAAAATGGGAGACCTGAGGCTACCTCAGACGAGTTTTAAATGGTAAAAATGGCTCAAAAGGTTTGAAACGACGACCATGTTAGGCTCCGAGAAACTGTTTGAGACTGAGAGCGGTCAAACTGGCTCTCCGGATGCATCGAATGAGCTAATAAAGAAAGCTTTTATTTTTTACTGGCGTTGTTTCAGCACGTTGTGCCCAATCATTTCTGTGCGGTCTGCGCGAACATGATCAATGAGGCCTCACCGAAACCGAGGCGGTAGTTAGGAATTCACCCAGTAACAGGTGCAGCTGTAAATTAAGGGTATTTAATTCTACTTCCATGTAGGCTACAAGCTACCCTCCATTGAACTCGTGTGTCGGCAAGGGGAGTGGGTTGAGTCCTGTCGAAGGGTAGAGCTCGTCTCCTGCAGAGTTATGCCTGAATAACGGAAGGGGGAAATCATAGTGATTTTCGCGTTTTTGGTATCCGGGTGGACCACCGTAACTAGGGCAGCTTGCTCAACCCTAAGTACTTTGGACATTTCGGAGATGCCGTTGACAGTTGATTTGGGAGCAGCTTAGCATCATCTTATAGCGCCACTGAAAGAGAGAGGAACAGATGTTATGAGGCTGCGGTCCCCAGCAAAGTTAGTGGGCTTGCCGCTGGTTTGTACGGCGGATTTGTATTTGGCTATGCAACTTCCAGAGAAAAGTGTCGGTCTACCGAGGCCCGTGTATCGTGTCCTTTTTTGAGTTCTCGTCGGTCCCTTGCTGGTTCCTCTGGTTATGTTATTGTACCCCAGGCATGTGTGGACATTTCTGTCCACGCACTTAAGGCGTCACCATTATGGAGCCCTAATCTTTTTGAAGGCCTTATGTTGTCTGCCATTTTTGAGATTCCCCTGTCGTCATACCTATGTAAATCCTTTCTGTGTGACAGTTTATCGAGCCTCCGTATTCTTCTGATTGGGCAACCGGCATACTCATGAGAATGCTTTTCCGTTTTTGCGTGCCAAATACGTGTTTTGGAAGCTATGGGACATGCTTTTAGGTTCTCTGGCTGTGTCATTCACCGGTTTGGCATTCCAAGATTTCACTGGATTCACCCATGGCAATAGATGTTTCATTTGGGATGTTGTAATCCCTTGCTTATTCCAAGATTAACCCGCGATGCTGCTGTGCACCCTTGCCGACCCACTGGCTCACATTCTTCCGCTGAGTAAGGCCTCTTCGTTAAGCATTATGGTACTTTGTCCGATCGTTTAGAAGCTACAGCCATGGTTGCAATCTACGGCTGCAAACATTTGCTTTCTTGGATGCTGGACCCTCCGAGAAACTGGAGTTTAGGCGTTTTAATCCCGAATTTCTAGGCCACTTTTGGCTGGGTGCCGCAAAAGCTTTGGAACGAGACAGGATTTGTGAAATGATGCTTCGATTCTCTATGTTGACGCGTTCGGATTGGGCGGAGAAGGATAGATATGGATTGCTGGCATGAATTGCATCACCCGGGGTGCTTCAGTTTTGTCTGTGCGGCACCTGGCAGCTTACAGGCTTGTTGAATGACACTCATCATGGCTATCATCAATGGTAGCACAAAAGCACAAAGAGAGCAGGCTCAAGCGTCCGATCATAAGGTAGGGGGCGGTTGGGAGTGTACCGAAAGATTGGTAACTCTGGTGCGTCCATTGTTGTGGATCTCTCCATGGAGCTTGACAATTCGCTTGCAAATATCTCTTCACTAACGAAGTTAGTAATTCCTCCTTACCTTCTTGGCCGAAGACTGTCCGATATATGTTGCTGTAAGTGACTTATGAAGGCACTACTTGTCTAGATCCCACCTGGTCTTCTGCATCCGTGTCGAGTTGTGGCCTTTATTCCTTGCATCCGAAAGTTAATTTAGGCAGCTTCTTTCCGGGCATTTTCTCTGGTCTGAGTTGTCTGTTTTTGAATTCCCTTGCGTCTACCTCCCATTCACTTGATCGGTTCTTATAACGGTTTCTATTCTTTGTATTAATATGATTCGATTGGTTTGTTCTGAAGTTCTATTTCGTTGTTTTCTGACTACCTGCCCGACCGATTGCTTTGCATTTTGCTGCAGTTGATATTCCTTTGCCGCATTAACTCCTCGAGTTTGATTGGTTATTCAGAATTTTTTATCCTTTATTCAGTTTCTTCTTTGGTTTCTTGCTTGGACGCGTATTCCATCAAGCTCGGTTGTCCGTTTGGACCTGTACCCTTTGGCTGCACCTGTACATATCTCCTCTGGTTTCTTGGACAGTCCCGAGCGTTTCGGTCGTGGATCTCTCTCTTCATTGGTGATTGGTACATAGTGTCAGCTAAAATAATCGCTGAAAGCTGCTTCGGTCGACTACCACACTCCCATGAGGTCACAATCCTTCTTTACTCATGCTTGGGATGGTAGGCGGATGTCGTTCCACTTGGTACTGGAACGGATCGCACTGCCAGATATAAATCCCAAAACGCCATTATTTTATTATTCAAAAATGTGTGGATAAACTGCTAGGTTACGCGAAGTTTGATTTGATGCGTAATAAAAATTGAAAATTGAAAAGGGAAACAAAAATGGAATTAATTTCGAAAGTTCCGCGGGAAGGTGGTGGTGTTTTTCCAATTGTTCCAATATTGGGAGGACTAGAGGAGCTCACAGTATAAGACGCTGTACCAACCCACGCTCTAGTTGCCTCTCTACGACGTTCGAAACCGAGCCTAATGGAACTGAACGCAATGCGACGCACTCATCGCTGTCCGTTTTAATCTATCAGAAGATAATTGACTGGTGTCAGCGCGCAGTTGATCTCGGCCACAGCTTGGCTTTTTGGCTCATTTTCAAGCGACGGACCGAATCTGGCAGTATCCATGACTTTTGTATATTAAATGCCCGACAGACAGGAGGGAACCTACACCTGGGCCTTAGGATTTGCATCTCCGTATCACTTGTTTGCCGACGATATGAAAAATGGGGGAATCAGCCGTTTTGATAGCACACAGTTCATCAACATTCGGGATGATGTCATCGGCTACGCCACTTTAGCTCCCCGACTTTCCTTCAGTAAAAATTTGTAGAGCCATCCGTACTCTCAGACCGCGAACTCTTACAGGCTGAACTCGACACCGCTTCTAGTTTGTAAACTGCAAATCACGTCATCAGATGGTGAGAAATGCCACTTGCTCTCTTCGTGGTTTAGCCTTCAAAAATGCCTTTTTGGCGCACAGGGTCGTCCTTGTGGAAACATTTGGGACATGGGATTGATAACCTCATGGAGTGATCAGTCCTCCTCCGTGCCATAAAACAACGGACACAACAGATTAAATCAGGCCAATGCGGTACGCCCTCGGGACTCTGGAGGTACCGATGACAACAATTCCCCTATTCAGAACGATCAGGACGCAAAGTCGTCGCCAAGGCGAAACGTCCTCGGTGGTTGTAGGGCTGGTTAACTTCGGGGACATATCCAATTGTGAAACATCAGACGATACCTTGGTTAATTCCTCGTCTGTTGCCCAAGCCGCGTTATGTTTGGCAGGCATATCTTGCATGTGTCTCGAAACGGATACAAGGTCCCACCTTTGTCACCAGATATAGCGTGGGTGGACAGGAGCTTTGCAATATTCGAAGCTGACATGGATGTAGTGACTGCACATGCCAGTGCTAAAATGAGCCGAGTTGGAAATTGGTAATACTGGGTCTGCACGTCACGCAAAGCACACAGTCGCACCGGTTGGGTGCCGCAGGAGAGAAGAACGGAGGGAGGCAAAACCGTGTGTGTGCTGAAACCGAAACGGCAGGTACAAGTCAAGCAAGTGACGGAAATAGCTGAATATTACCCAATGGGTGTACGATGGGATTATTTCTCCCTGTCCGGAGTTTGTGGTGGCTCATCAAAGGTGCCTACAATAGGAGAAGGGAGATATACACATCTTAGAGCTTAGAATAAACGCGTGTTTGTAGTCGCGATCTAGTTTCACTTAAGCTGCATTGAATAGTTGGCTGACTGCTATAGTGCAGAAATTAGCGGCTAATTTAACTTTTCACTTCAGGTTTTCACGGGGCCCATTGGCCGCACAATGCTGCAAAACCTTTGCAAGTGGAATAAAACGTTTTGTGCCAAAATGCTGCATTTTTTGCGTATGTGTCAACACAAAAACCATCCTAATCTATGTTCACATTTTTGCAGCTCAGCAACTTTCACTGTCTGATAAAGCAATCATACCCCTGGCTGAAAAATTCCGGTGGAATACTGTTCGAGCATTGCTGAGACCCCGGGATGGCTAGATGAGGCTTAAAAGATTGGACTCGTACTCTGAACTCAATTGTCTGTTTTTTTTCGTTCATCAGGGACACGTCGTGGCTTTCAAAAATTCAATTCTCTTGTGCAATTACTGAGCGCCCGTTTTTACAGACTGACGGAATGCGATTAATGATCAAGCTAGCATCCTGATTTGTTAGTTGTGCACAAGCCATGGAGCGCGCACATTCAAATTGCATTTGTGCACAAGCCAAGAAAAAAACGAGTTAAATGCTTAAAGCGCATAAATTAAGGAAAAATCGATTGTCAGAGGGAGCGAAGAAACCGTCTTAATCAGTTTGCAGAGTTTATTCGAGGAGATCTGCGTTGCTCCGCGTGAGATTTGTGCAATTTAACGTTCATAAGGTGAATAAGTAAACTTGAAAAACCCTCCATTGTCCCCTCTTTCTTCACACAACCTTTTTGTGACCAGCCACACGACTTCCTTCAATAAACGTTTGGCAGGAATTCGAGATCTGTGTTTTAGGAAATCCCGCTTCAACTTTACTGCAGGATTTCGCACTCGGAACACCAAGTTGTTTTCATCTTGGTCAATCATATTTTTATGCTGTTTATGATTGTCAGCAAAAGCGGTAGGGTCCTGTGTTCGGAGGTGCTAACGGAGAAAGTCAAAAAGATGCCGGGTGACGGTACGCGGACTCGGACCGTTAACATGCCGTCCGCTACGCTCAAATTTATCCCGCTGGTCCACGGAGGCACGGACAACTATTGGTGCAAACTTCTGCTAGGCCGCCAAGCCTCGTATGGTGCAGTCCTATGTTCGTACATGGATCACACTCGCGCCAGCCAATCATTTGCTTGAGTTCGGCTTGTGCATGAATCAACTACCCAGGCTGATACACAGGATCGAGGCTTTTACTCGAGCTTTCCGGGTCGGATTTGTTTTTGTCTTTCAGTGACTTGGGTTAACCTGCAAGGCACAAGTGAAAAAAGGGTGTTGCATCGCCCTCTAATTTCTCAGCACGAAGCAGTATGCTTGCCAGGCGGAGGACGCATATTATAGAGCGTCTGAAATTGCCTTTAAATGGGTACAATATGCGTTGTGAACGACTTTCAGAACAGGATCAGTCCATGCGTCAACTCTTCTAAATGGGAAAAACTGTTGCCAAATAAAGGTGTGCACATTGAGCTTAAAAATCTTCTTATCATTCCCCCGCCTTGCGGTAGTTGGGTCATCGGTGGAAAACCTGCGGGTGAAACCCTAGGACATAAGTAGGCATCAGGTTTTGTCGGTGAGGATACTCCAGCTGAAAGAGGTCAGGGAAAGTGGGACGCGCTTTATAACCCGCGCATTTAAGGCCGGCAACCACTTTCGTAGCAGCTCGCTGGATACACTCAATGAGAGTTCCGTCTACTCTACGCTCTAAGTAACGAGCCCGGTTGGCATATTCAAGAAGCTTTCTGACGTGAGCCTCA
>CM030369.1:94180096-94344933 GCA_003604175.2 Clonorchis sinensis | reverse complement strand
CTGTAGCACCCTTTCGGTGTCCAACTGCTATGCCATCCGAAGGTTGCACGAGGGCTGGGATGCTGCCAGGTTGCCCAAGCCTAGACAGGGGAAGTCGAGAGGCAGAGGTTCAAACCACGGACCTTCCGATCAGTAAATTCGCGCTCTAACCACTTGGGCCATCTCGTCCAATACCACGCAAAATGTATCCTCATGTCCACTGTACGTTTCGCCAGATGGATGACTTGCCCGTATTACCCGGCGGGGACGGTGATACTGTTGCAGGGGATATACTAACAGATGAATTGTTTGCCGACATCGTCTCCTTTTTCCTCGATATGGACTTATCACGTATGGAAGGTGGCCTCATGAACCGGCCACAGCTTGTGACACGTTACTTGTATGACCATGCTTTATGACAGCACCTCAAGGTATCTTAGTGGTTAAGACGCAAACTTTCTGGCCGGGAGCTCCATAGTTTGATCCTAACCAATGAATCCCTACTGCTCCTGTCTAGACTTTGGCAATCTGGTAGTATCTGTTCTCATTAACAATTCGACCTGACGGCGAAGCCTGACATGTGATTACGCACATCCACGGAAGCCATTTTGATAACTTGAAACATTATCTGATGGGCTCAGTTTAAATTTGTTTTCGACGATTCTGCTGTCGATATAATTGTGTTCCTGGTCTATATATATACCTGTTTCACACCAGTAGTCTTCCTGAGGACAAGCCCAAAAACATTAACGTTTTTAGATGCTTAAGACGGCGGTTTTATTTAACAAAATAAATGATGTTAGTGGTTTTCATAGGCCAAGCATGCAGTACGGAGGAGGATGTTAGACAGAGTAAAGTGGTCCCACTTGGTAGCTGGCCTGTATTCCGTGCTCTCTGTTTAATAACCGATAGGACGACAGAACCAATTTTGCACAAAAATTGCGAAAGAGTATGGCTCTTCTGCGTACGTTACCAGGACAGAGCTAAGATCCGGTAAATTGGACAGATGGAATCACATGCAAGTACGTCGAAAGGATGTAAGCAGTTGTGTCGAGCGCTATTGTATCTCCCCGTAGAAGGCGGTATTTAGCGGTTTACCTGTTCACAGTGGTTAGGAGCGCCAATTTCGTCTAATTCAGAATAAGTCTGTTAATAAATCTGGATTTGGTGAACGAATGTGCAGGGATTACTGTGATCAAAACCGCACTGAGTACCCTTGCAAATGTGAGATGTTTGGTCATTCGTGTCATTCACGCGTACGGAATGTCTGATGCCTTGCTAGATCATCCAACGGCAACGCCGAACGAATTTGCCAAAGCATTCTATTAGAGCTCGTCCAATGACGACGTCTACAGTCGTTAGAGCAGATGCTGCGAGCGCCTGCTGCTGTTTTCGTCACTGCATTCAGTATGTTGCTGCAGGATGGGATTGCTGGAAGCCTGAATAGTAATCGCTGAGACCAACTTGGCTTGATTGATTACATACCCTCTACGGGCTCTATCAGTAGAATCAAAATTGGTCGACACTTCTGTCTTTCAATGGATTGTCGGTTATGAGAGTTTGGAATTTGGGATTTAGCATTCTGTGTTGGAGTAGTAGACAACTATGTAATACGTTCGTAACTAGTACAGGCAAGCGCAGGCTACGGAGAATATCCTCATCTCCATCAGCATATCGAAGCTTTCCTACCCAAATGGTATTTTACCTATCTTTCTTGAAATTTAGCTCCGGGACTTTTTTTGCTAGTTCGCTGTCTCCGCCTACTCTATATACTAGTGTCACACCCTGGTCTTTGGGAACTTTGCATGCATGCTTTTCCCATGCGTAAATCTTGAACCGATCCGAATAGGTGCTCTCCACTTTGTGCAAAGTTTTGTAGTCCAGCATGGCCAAATCAATCCCATTAGGTTTTGAAAGCGTTCCCATCACAATGGTCAGTGGTCACTGTATTGGACATAGGTGTGATTTTTTCATCGGTGGGTCCTTGACGTACGTCTGCTATTTTCCCGTCTGGCGAAATAGTGCTGGTTCGTCTGAACGTTCCGGACGCCTCTTTCCTCCAGGCCACCCATGTGTAGCCGGGACTTTCTTGGTCAGTCATATTGGAAACGTCGTGACCAACCGGTCTCCTGAGGTTCGCCTCAACTGTGTGGTTTCTTGGACCCAACACATAAATGCTAGAGTCCTATAGGGTTCCGTTTTTATACCGTCCTTTTCTTCATTGGCCTAGCTTCATCCACTTCTGGTTGAATCCGTGAGCTTTCAAACGAGACTGTCCTTCAAAAAACCCGCTTCTCATGAGTTAAGTGACAACCGCAAACAGACCAGTAATGGAGCGCTCGCCTCGTGAACATTCTTTGTCCGAGTTCATCAAACGCAATTACACTAAACGATCCCAACCCCCCTTATATCTCCCTATCCTTTACACCTTCCAGTTCTATTTACTTTTTTCCACCAACTGTGACCACAACTCAATTTCATACTGATCATTTTTTCGTCAATATCCGTCTTGGTTGTCTCATATCAGACTACTTGTGACTAGAGCCTCCCGCGTTCCCTTAAATTCTCGCATTCTCAAGTTTTCCCACGCTATGATTCTCAGATTCGTCAGCTGGAGACAGCTCAGTGATTAAGGCGGGAACTTACTAACCGGAAGGTACATGATTCGAACCCAACATCTGCATCTCGACCACTTCTGTCTAAGTTTGGGCAACGCGGTAGTATCCCAGCCCCCCTGTTTTCTTCAGTGGTTTTGCTGAACGATTGTTTTTATTGTTCTCAGATTTATCCCAGCGTGAAGGCAGTGCCCTCCGAGTTTCCGTCCTGCCAAAGGTTTCAGGTGCAGCGATGCTGCCACCCACGGGGAACAACTGGCTAGAAGTGGTCGGAACTATATGAGTGACCATCGCAGCGGGCGAATCATACAATACGGTTGAAATGCACTCTGCTTTGCGGATCATAATTTTGAGCCATAGGCCCAACCTGGTCATCCCAACCAATTTCTTTCTTCCGCCTGGGCAGCCGAGAGGTATTGTTTACCGCAGCAGCTCTAAGTCCATCGAAATCTGTCGTGTAGATAGTGAGAAGTGTCTTCATTAGCTGTATGGCGAATGTCCTTTGTTCTCACCCAGTGCAAAATCTCAACTGAAGTGTTCATACCATGTTATTCAGAAGCCAGCGACCGCAAACCAATCACGGGCTGATTCGGATCATGCGAAGGGCTTCAATTAAGGTTGGCTGCTCATTTTGGGTAATGCGATTTCATTATAACTATGCATTTGTGCAAGCTCGCTTGTCAGTCTTATTTACTTCAGGATCACGCAGTCCATAATGCAGCTGTTCAGCCCATAATTCTCAACGGGACTCTCTAGCTCAACAGTATCAAATTTATCTAACAGGAAGCCACTGGCAGTGAACGGCCATGGCGATAATAATCATCATTGATGGCAGTACACCAGTAATACATATTGGTGCTTAATTACCATAAAATGCTGACACTGCCATGCTGATAATGGAGAACATTCAGAGGATCAGGAAGCTGTGCCTTCAACTTTTATAACTACCCGTTTAAGCCACCTGGCTTATTTTGATGAACACCAGTTACTGTCATTAGCAGCGTCTCTCATTGATTCTTAAATCGTGTTGGACAGGATGGCCTCCTGCTCATCGTCATTGACAGCATGATATCAGTGTCAAACCCTGATGCTTCGCTGCCGTAGATGGTGTCCTGATGCCTCAAAATGGTCAGAGGCGATTTTTTTGGGAAACGAGTAAACCCATCTTGCATCTCACTAGAGTTATCCAAAACGACTTACTACTATTTGGCCTCTGCTAGGTTAGTTCGCCCTCTCCTGGCAGGTTGTTTCCACCAGAGTGGAAGGGTGAAAGTGGACGTCCCACCATACAATGTGGTTGACGGTTTAATGGTTATCCTTCCAGGAGGGTCGGCTGAGTCGACAACAGCGAGCCTGTTGAAGCAGCCCCCGTAGTTCTGCCGGGTTGGATAAACTTTGGTTCAACGATCCTGTCAGGCAGCCCTCAAACTTCTGTCTTGCAGTCCACATTTGATCGTGTAAAGGTTAGAGGCGCACCATTTAACAAAAACCGGGTTGCGCTGGGGACGTCAACCGTATCAACTCCCAAAAAAGCTTCGTGACATTTCCCCCGCCCCTCCTGTGTAGCGACATCTCCCGCCTTCCAAGTGCCTGGGAAACCTTTGTGTCGGAATTTGGGACGTTAAGACCCTCCTTGATTTTGGGAGCCGGGCCATTCCTATGCATGACCTTCACAACTACACGGTTGACATAACCCGTTTGTTAGAAATCCGGATAATTGGAAACGGTCTTCATAGAATTCAGGTTTCCGGAGCTCCTAACTTTCTCACAGTTGTTCACAAGACGTTTGTCGTCGATGTGGCGTAGTCTTTTCCAATTTTAATCGGGGTCAAAGCACGCTGTTGGCATTTAAACCGATCAGCCCGAGAATTGTACGGGTAAGGTTCAAAAACTATCTGTTCAACATCACCATCGTAGCCTGAGCTGATGGATTCAGGACTTTCCTCAGGATTGTACCATCGGCATCAAAGTGAAGAGCCTACTGTTTGATTATCGCCGCATTAGCAGTGGGATTCACAGGCATCAGTCATAGGTTATGTAATACTCGATGTATACTATTGAAACCTCGAATGACTTGGACTCGGCTGTCTACTCTTTGTCGCTGATACAAATATCTTACGAAGACTTATAGCTGGAAGTTTGCCAATGCTCTGCGTCGCAAAACCAAAGAATACTACTGAACGAAGCTAAATGTCAGCACCTTCAGTTCGATTAGGGAAAAGACACATACTGTTGCTTTTCCGAATCTCCGGTACAGACTACGGGTGTTCTCAGACATCAGCTTCACGTGCTTGACGACCTGTGAATAAAGGACTACACGGCACTCGCCAGTAGCAAAGACAAGTGATTTCTTTCGGTTTTGATTCATTTATTCGATAAAAGATTCTCTCCTGAGGTTACTGAACACCTTCATACACCCAATTTTTGAGCGCTGAGTGCCAGTTTACTTTCGGTGCATCAGGGGCAGATGCTATGAAATTGGAAAGGACAAACCAGAGTCACCCGAACTGAGCTGTGAGGAAGAGTTTGCACTGCCAGCTACATCGCCTTAAACGCTCACGCTGGAGAGAGCCGGAGAGCCGGAATAAATATGATCTCTGTGAATGACGCACGCTCTAGTCAGACTTCCAATGAGTGAAACTCTCTATATGTCAGGTTACGCCACACGATGGACCAAGCAATACAAATGGAAAAGCACCAGCATAAAAACTCTTCCGGCAAGGATGGTGAAACTATGAAACAGCCTACCACCTGAGATGATTGTGAGGCTCATCTTATACCAAATCGAACCTGTACTTGGTATTAGCTATGCCTTCATTCCACGAGACAAAAAGTGGGCCGATGCCCATCTATTCCCACCACCGCACCCTTCTGCTCTACGTGCTGTTGTGCACCTAGACACGGTGTCAAACTTTGATGCTGCTGATAGCAACCGACCGTTTCCCACTGTCGCCCACTTCGAGCCCGAACTAGGGTTATGACGAGTGGATTTGTAGTTCAGCTATGGATGCTAACTCTATTCAATATGATGTATTTTAGGTGAGAGTTTCTCGGGACAATATTTGCGCGCAATTACCATTGGGCTGTCTGGTCTATCTCCTTTTGGCAGGCACCATAAGTGACATTAAGTTTCTTGTAAAAGCAACCACCGATAAAATGAATTATGTATATGGGCCATTGTTAGCAGTGTTTTACAGTAGACGGTTTTAACCTACAAGTGATCTGTTCCAGTTGGTAGATTTTGGGGAATCACAAGATGGTCTTTATGCAGGGGTCACTTTTACTCAAGGCACCTTTCAAGAGGTTACTATGTATCCTATCTTTTATTTGCCTCCTCGTAAGATGCTCGCAAGAGATTTACCACGACAAAATGTACGTTTTGTCGGTAGTGATGCTTTCGGATGATTTGGTGGTTGATATTTCATCCTTCAGTAAGGATACCGACCTCTGTGGCTTGTACCACCATCCATTCGCTGTCGTCCGTTGCTCCCCCAGACCCTGGGACATTTACACGAAATAGCTCAGCGATTCATGTGTGAAATTACTGACTGGGAGGTCCGTGGTTCGAACCCATTTCCGGTTTTTCGACTACTTTTGTCCGGACATGGCCACTCCGACAGAATCTCAGCCCTCGGGCATCCTTCGAGTTGCACGTGGACTGTGCACCGAAAAGAAGTCACAGCCGAACGACTTGTTATTTCCACATTAACCAAGACGATAAAGTGTTTAATGAACATCATGTTTTATTTTACCACAGAAAAAGCATGCACTTTAATGTCTAAGCGGTGTTTATCCGTAGGTTATCACATGTATTTCAATCGAGAGAGCCCGAAGGTCCGTGGTTCGAATCCAACCAGAGTTTTTCGTTTGATCCTGTCTAGGTTTGGACAGCCCCTTGCTTCCGTCGAGTTGTTTAGGAACCAAAAACAGATACCATGATGAACATTGACTTTGTGAAAAGGATTTGGTTCTTATTCGATAGATATTATATGGGCCTGGTCAGTTAAAGTACACTGTGTGCTTTTACCACCGAATTGTTGGCGTAAGTTTTCAATGACATCACAGCGGATTCATACTTACAGCTTGGACGCTGACGGATCACAGATTGAGCACATCACAAGGTCCCCATATCTTCGACCCGTTCACTGTAGCTAACATCGAACCATTCAGCTCGTTCAATACTCACCCGTTGATACAGGCGGTATATGAGCTGCTGGAATGCATCACGTCTACTTGTCAACACGGCTAGTGTTTACACCTCCCCCGAGCACTCCAGTTGGTATACTCCAACGGATAATGACTGTCTACAAGTTCACCGTGAATTCTACTATCGTATCGCGGGAGTTCATCATAACTAAAAGCAAAATAGTCTCCTTGCTTGTATGTCGCATTTTGATTCTGACAGCCGTTGCTGGTGGGCGGATGGTAGCGTCTGCTGTTTATCTGGTGACTGACATACCAAGCCAACACGTTCCGGATACCGGGTTTTGCAAATCTTCGGTCTGCTTTTATCTTTGTTGTCGTTGTTGATCGCTGAGACACACAAACATGTGCTGAATTAAGCCCCTTACTGTTAACTCACTCGTGACTTGACACCCTAAATAGTTCGCTCGACACCATACGTCTGAGTTTGCCCATCCTGTCCGATAATGATATATGTGTTTTTGCTGGCGATGCTTATCACTGTAATACCACGACTTTCGTTTTTTGCCTTCAGAAATAATGGTGATGGAGCGACTTATGAGAAAGTTCCATACAAATCCAACGCCAAAAAAGAAATACTCTCTCTCATCAAATCCAGCGGCTTGTACTGTTACCTTTGGACAGCCTCTTCGTGACATTGTACAGCGGGATAAATCAGACATACCTCTGGTTGTACAGGATATATTTGATTTTCTACTCACAAATCACGGCTTGGAAGCGCAGGGAATTTTTCGGGTAAACGGAAATTCGAGGACAGTTGAAATGTTGCGTAATTTGATGGATGAAACTGGGGCTCATTGGCGTGTGTCAGACTTGTCCATGATAGCTTACGAATCAGAACGGTCGATGGATGTCTTCTCTGTGGCGAGCCTTTTGAAACTGTACTTACGCGAATTGCCAGACAGCCTTGTTCCTGCAAAAATGACATCGTTGTTTTTGGAGGTTAGTTTTTAGATTTCTTTCACACAAGTTCTGGAATTGCCAGGTCATACTGAATCTAGTGTGAAACAAATTCTGATTTGTTTTCCTTTTGATGGGTTTAATCGATCGGTCGTATCCATTTTGAATTGCGAATGATCCATCTCAACCAAGCCTTCTTTAATGCGTATATTGTACACATTTGGTGCTAGTACACTTTACCGTAAAATTACTCCACCAAAAGTGTCGCCTTCGAACCAATTCTGTATCCGAACCAGCATACCATTCTCTCCAACCTCAAACTGTTTCTTGGTATACAAGAAATATGCATTTTTAGCGGATTTCTTACGGTCATTAGCCTTTATCACTTATCACGCGTTCCTTTTCTGGTTGACAGTTTACCACGTTGTACAGGTTGCTCGTGTTACGATGGTCCGTAACATGTCTTATGGTCGCAAGTCGTTTATTTGAACACAACAGCACTGATGCTTATCGAGTAAAACAAGTATATTTTTTAATACTAGGACAGCAGTGTTAGGTCTTTTTGCCAATATTTGTTGAAGGACTGTTCTGGGCTTGTAGCCACCCTCATCAAACTAGTATATGCTTTGAGAAGGTGAAGAAAAAATCGATTTACCGTCGAACGCAGAATTGAAACAGTTTGATTTGGTGGCCACTCAACTGCGCACTGATGACGTCTCCTAAACCGGTGGCGAAACGTTTTCAAACTGATGGCCAAGCTCGGCGAACGGCTTAACGGTAATCTGGTTGACCACCAGTAAACGCACCTGAGATATCGGTACTTCGACACGTCGTCAGTACATTAGTACATTAGTTGATGCGTCGTCAAGATTGTATAAGGGTTGTCCCACACCCAGTCCAACGCTTTTTGATTTGATTTAGAATTTCGAAGCCATATGGGTACGTTTGTCGTTTTCGTGGAAATGAAAGCTTTCTGGACATTTCAATATTTATTGGGATTAGTTGGAAAGCTGATCTGAAGTAATACTGAGTTGGCAGAACGGCTTGTAACAACCGGGCAACCAAACATTCATAGTGTAGAACTTCACGGATGTGTTCATACGTGCCTGTGTGATGAGCTGTTAATCAGACTAAGTTATCTATAAAGGTGAAGTTTTCCGCCATACTTACACAGATTCTTCGAAGGCATTGACAATTAATTTTGTTTGTTGTGATGAGGTATCTCACTGTACAATTGTAAAGCAAGACCGGATACGTGTTAGCATTATGGGCTCTGTTTCTCGTCGACAGTCAGACCTGTCACCAAGCCAGAAATGTCTAACTGGTCTCGATAATGCATGATTAAGGCGAATGCGAACGAAATCGGTCTAGCTGTATGAAGCAGCAACTCCCAACAAGTGATAAGTATTTGCACAGCATGGTTGGTTATATCCGATGGCACTTGCCTATCTTCGATCATGTATGAAATGAGAATTGATCGGTGAGGGATGTTTAGTCTCTTCGGAGCAGTTAGAATTTATGGATGCTTTCACTGGCATGTGTGTGTGTATGTGTGTGTGTGATCATCTGACTATTAGTAACGGGCGCAATCCTGTAGCTGCTGAATTTCGTTTATGACGTGTACTGACCAGTCGTTATCCCGACCGATCCACCTCTGCTCATGACCCAGCCTGCTCCGGTTGAGGTTCTGGCTCACATTCCTTAATTTGCATCCTGTAAAATTTCAAGCCTGCATATTTCGAATAATCAGATCCCATGTATTGATCGCTTGTTAGTTGATACTCTCAAAAGTAGTCAGTATTCTTCATCTCTCTAATCTATCAGGTGACGAGTACGGGCAGCACATCTTACTGTTTTCTGCATTTCTTCCGTAATTTTTTGTTATTATTGTCGGAAAACCTATTTTTGGACCACTTTTGACTGTGACCAAGGCTCAAGCATATAGACTAAACACACAAAATGTGTGTGACACACTGGGCTTGGACTAACCCGGTTGCGCGACTGTTCTGCGTACCTGTTGATTCACCTTTTTGATTGTGTCCAGTAGCTGGGATTTGATTTAATCGTCATACTGGATTGTGCTTCAGGTATGTGATGGCAAATGTACGTGCGCTACAGATTCACGGAGTCAATGCTTTTCGACACGAGAACTATTTCACGATTCACGAAGATTTGTTATTTGGTAGAGTACAAAAGTTCATGTTTATTTCCGCCGCCACTCCGCACTAAACTTAGTTCAAAAGGAATGCCGTAGCTGCTAAAGGCGAAGTCGATATGTGCTCTTTAGAGAAGCATTTGTAGTTTCGGTTGCATGGGTACTGATAATCAGATCATAAGGTCTTACCTGACAGAATCAGCGTGCCGGTGTTATCGCTACGTTTTGTGGGTGCTTACCTGTCATAAAAATTACCAGGTAAATATTGCCCTGCTAGAAGATCGGAAGTCTGTTTCTCTCAGAGATGAGTACCGGCTTATGAGTTTGAGAGGCGGTGTGCTTGTTCCTGCACTCGTAGTTGAGTGACATCTGCTTTTAGATTCCGGCTTCTGTTTCCGTGAAATTCTTCCGCACATACGTCCGTTTGGTGCGGTTTCCTACTATTCTGCCTGGAGGTACATGCTTTCACATTTCTCTTATTCAACCAAGCATTATGGGACTACGATTTCGTGCCTCACTTAGTCTCTAACGGCCATGCTGGTTCCTATCGTTCTAGCGTTACACCTAGCCAGTTCTCCTGAGTACGCACAAGGTTTTCAACGTAATATCCGCTGTCTTAGTTGTTTGACAAACGGTCACCAAACTCTTTGTGATGGACTTGATTAAAAACCAGTATCTACCCAGGATAAATCATCAAATGGGACTCGCCAAATGTAGTCTGTTCACTTCACTATTCTTCACTTGAGAAATGAACTCGTGAAGAGCTGGGTCATTTTTTTTTTTGAAAATTCCGATGCTGTTCCGATTAATACGTTTTCCTTTTCGAATACATGTATCAGTGCATTTTCTACTGGAGATACTGGGCATGCAAGTTACAAGTTGTTTTTCCAAATCAAACTGCCGCTGATGGTTCATGCCGTAGGATGCTTCTGTTACCATTGCCTCATTATTTACCCACCTAACTATTTCGTCCACCTGATCACCGTCTTACTTTATTCCTAGTGGGGCTTCTTTGAGGATTCTAAATCAGTCATCCCTTTTAGCACGAGTGCCTATTAAACATTGGAACTCATGGAACCGTTGTCCTTGTTCCTTATAATCTCAAACCATTTGCTATAAGTTGTTCATCCACACCTCAGAGAAGAGTGATGATCTTCGAAATGCCGCTGTCCCACGAATTCTCAATCACCGAATGTGTTGCGTTTCTGTGATGCCGTTATTCGTTACGACACTTTCGCCTATCGGTGTCTGTGGGCCCCTTGCTGAACGTTCTTCTATTACATCCCCCTCTCTGTATCGTTTCTCGTCGTTATCCGGCATCTGACACACGAGCTGCCGTCTTCAGCTCATAGCATTGCATGCGCCATATCAGAGCTTCGATCCTCAATCCAACAAACCGAGAAAACTGGAGAGTGCTTAGATGCTCAGAGTTATGTGCTCGTGGTCACAGGAGTCATAGAGGTGGACGTAGGTGTGCGAGGTAGCATTATCCAATTGACCCACTACACTTTAATAGAAATAAGCTTTACTATGTATCATCAGCAGGTGTCACTGGATCCTATTGCCTTGTTTCACCCACTTGAGGCAGGTATAGGCAGATCTCTTACATCTGCCTAAACCTGTTTCTACAATTCAATTGGGCTGGCAGCTTTGTATCTGCCTCCGGAGATAAGATTTTGGGGATCTCGTTCCATTAGCTAAAACTGTACGAGGCGCTTTGACGCTGCACACGATACTGAAGTGCGTCCGGAAGAGGACTTAAACGAGATTTTTTTAGTGTCTAGCCGGTGTGCTTGAAAGAAGCATTTCCGGTCTAAGGACATCGTTACTGACAGCCGAAAAACGCATACTTGCAGCTGAACAGATTTCTACAAACCTGCATGATAAGGAGGATAGTACACCGATTAGACATTTTGCGACCAGATCCAGTATAAACTACGAAAAGAAACGGTCACAGTCAAGTTTCGATTATTTTTGAAGGCTTCTGGGAATTTCGTTAGGTTGTTCTAATAGTGTCCTGTATCTCTGAAAAAAAAAACATAAGGACACTTAACTGAGTCTGTTAAAATATGTAGTGTTAACTAATCAACCTTTTGTAGTGGTTGGTAATAATTAATTTATCAATAAATTAGTCAACCTTTTACGATGGCTGGCAATAATAATTGTTTGATTTGGAAAATGACTTGTTACTACATCGAATTTGCTGTGCTAGTTTCTGGTTATAACGATGCTGTGACGAGAGTGGACTACAAACTATATGACGCGGATCTCCAATTTTTTTCATTTTTTTCCTGTCAAGCGAGCTCCAGCGCTTATATGACTGCGTTGTCCAATGCTTGCCATGCCGAAATACCATTCGATTGTTAAGTTAGTCAGGTGTCGCGTATTCGTCTGGCTTGTGCAATGTCCCAAGCCGTTGTTGGGCACTCAGAGCCAATTCTCTAATGTGTTGAATGCCATTCGAGCACTTTTGTTGTTCTCGCGATGTAATTACCAACGGTGGGTATTGCCTTCGAGTACAGTTTTTTTTCAAAAGCTCCCTGTTTTGATAAGCTTCCTCTTCACTGACTGCGGTCTTGCTCAGATGATTTCATAAATGAAAACCCAATCGACCGAAATCACAATACTTTCTATTTCAAAGTTACGAAAAGCCACCCAAAATCTGGGCATCTTTTAACACGGACATTGCCAAAGTCAACAAGTCATCTAGAGAAACTGGACGTAGATTAAAAAATCCGACTGGGTATCCTCGCTTCAATTCGCATGTGTGATTGCATACGCACAAATCAACTCAAGCAAATGCAGAGAATTACTGCTTGGTTTGTGCCACCCAAGGACCGTTCACAGTTCCCAACAGTGACTGTTATTTATAAAGTTGGCATCAGGCTCCTTTAGTGACTCTTGAGAATTACTCTTGCGAGCCTTCCATTTGATGGTCATTCGGTTGAAGTAGCAAACACTTCGAGAACATACAAATGCCTAGTTGCACGTCGTCTTGTCCTAGTTGTTGATTTAGTTGGGTCCTTCCGACTCCACTGGAGTGGTATTTCTATAACTTTAGAATTCAGCAGAGGCTCCTCCAGAAGGGGTAACTGTACTTTCCTCCTGGTGAACACTGACTTTTAAATTTTGACCAATTGGTACTCATTTGACTCATTCATTTTGGTTTCGCCGCACCTACATGAACTTTTTTGCGCTTCCTGCTGGTTCGAAAACGCCGTGCACCGGAATGAACCAGTACAAACCTACTTTCAGCTTATAAGGGTTACAGTTTTACTTGGGAAACTATTACGGTTTTGACTCAATTTAATAGATGTCACATAAATCATAAGAGTAGATTGAACCGCATCTCGTGTGCTTTGGCCTGGCGCAACACTGGGAAAGTGTCCGGTGTTAACGTTTCCAAAGTGCTCATTCTACGACACGTGACCTAACAGACCCTTGCAGGAAGAACTTACGAGCCACATCTCGAGATCGCCTCCAGAGCTGACTCGGTTCTCTCAGACCGAACTTTTTCCCACAGGACTACTGATGGCAGTTGGTTATTTTGGTAGATAGTGGCACAAAATGTTTTACATCGAGTTTTTATTGTTGCAAACGCCATCACGTAACTCAATTAAGCTCAGTATCAAAAGTGTACTTAGTGTATTTCTCTAAGTGATACTGAAACGTGTATTGACACGTTGTGTAGATTGACGATAATACAGTATCCCGCTGATCTCGTCTCCGCATCCTTTGTTCAAAACAAGCAAAATCGGTATCCCTGGTTTTCCTAAAACCGGTAAACTTATTTCCGGTTTCTACTCTTAGGCTTACCGGAACAATCGGAATGACAAATCAGCTTGTTTCTCGCAACTGGAGCAGCTCATTACTCAGCTACCCGTACCCAACTACACATTACTCCAACATTTGTGCCATTTTCTGTCCAAAGTTTGGAATTGCCGGGCTGAAAATAAAATGTCCGGAGAATCGTTGGGAATCGTGTTTGGCCCTTCGGTGTTTCATATTGGCCAAGATTCTGAGGTGAGTGTGATCTGTGTGTGTGTTTGTTTGGGGAGGGTTGGGGATGTTTTTTCCATCAACAGTTAAACCAAACTACACGTGCCTTGCCTGTCAATGAGTCACTGTTTTAAGTAACTGATGTGATGACGCTGTTTTCGGAATTGACGAGGCACCGTGTGTGTTCATTCTTCCATATCTGCACCTCGTTTCCGATCTAGTGATTGCAACCGTCCACCACTCTATGGAGTTGGCCGGTTAAAGGCAATTGCGTTTGGCAGTCAATTACTGCTAACTTTTCTGGCACAACTGTCCAGGCGACGACCATCAGGTTCCAGAAGACAGTCACTGTTAGTGTGTTTTGTCTTTGCGTCCAATTAATGTTTAGGTTCGATCGATTGCACGTGAATCGCTGTAGCCAAGCTGGGTGCCACCAGACTTCCGTAGGTTGGTGAGGGAGCTTGTTGTAAGATGTTACGACACACAGCGAAACCACATATTGACTGACGTCTTTCTAAGGTTGGGAAATAATCTGCTTTGGTCACGCCCATAACGCCTGTGTGTACAGACCAGTCGCTGCACTGGTCGAAATCTCCGGAAATAGCTCAATGGATGGCGTTGATTTGTAACTGTCATTACTTACTTTGCTGGACCAGAACAAGCATTACAACGTTAGATTGTCCTTTGGTATTTTCAGTTTATTAGCTGAGCTATCATAACAGGGTACTCCTAGGGGGACTGTTCTGTCTGCTCTCTCGTTTCCTCTGCCTATCAGACATCTATTATCCTGTCGCTAAATGATTACGGGTATACGAATGATATTTCTAATGGCTACCCCTATCCCAACGTTCAGGCGTCTTTACAAACCCCAGATGGTTTTCCCACCTTCATCTTAAATATATGAACGCATTTAAATATTACGTGGTTCTCATTATCAATCACGACATAACCGTGTTCAGTGTGTGTTCACAGTGTACTAGCTAATGACCAGGTTATTTCAAAGTTCTCCCCCGTCAACTACCTAAATTTCATTATACCTTGTAATGTCTTATGGTACCAACATATTAAATCAGCCAATCCTGTTCTTAAGTTTGTCACCACGTACATTTCCCCCACGTTGGTTGCGCCGTCCCCGATTTTCCCAGTGGACTGCAAAAAAGTTCGTATAATTTGTAAGCGAAGCCAATCCATGCTGAAAAGGCGAGAAGCACTGTACAGCTGTTTCATCATTACTGGAAGTCATCAGCAGTGCGCCTCTCACGAAACTCCAGTGGGAAGTTTCGAACCCGTGACCTCCAGATTAGTAGTTTGATCACTTAGCCGTTCGGTCACGAGCGGCTGATCGTCAGTGTGATTAGCTCTCACCTAGATAGGACATGAAACCATTCATTCTTTAATCACGGGATCCACGTCAAGTATGAAACCGCTCATTCTTTAATCACGGGATCCACGTCAAGTGATCACACCTGTCTCTGTAGTGTGTAGTTTAATTGTTCCCTTAAATAATTCCCATAGGATTTCGCTCAGCTTGTCCAATTGACTCGTATGTTAGTCCAGTTGACGATATCGTGAACGGTGTCATTGCCCGAACGGAGCTCCGGTAAATCACCATTGAGCTATGTTTAACTCTGGTCATCATAAGAAACGGAACTGCAGACATTCCTCTCGTTTGCTTTTGTCTAGATTTGTCAACAAGCGGAATTCAAGGTTTCTGTTACTCCACCTGTCTTCCTTAACAATTCGATGGCAAAACAACTCACTGATCATCCATTTATTTATTTTTGAGTCGAGTGCAGTTTGCTACGCTTCTAGACATTTTATGGGAACAAGCAGAGTTTAACTCCACCAGCTTTCGCGGCTCTGGTTGACACCCGAAAACTTTGTATTGTTTGTTGCCAGGAGATCCTTGTTGCGTAACTGATGTTGATTTCTGGTGCTCTGCCCGTATGCTCATCGATGAAAAACGCGTTCCAAGAGGGAGGATGTGTTCCGTCATTTGAACCTACGTGACTTTTTGTGAGCCGACGGGGCAAATTATCTTGTTTGAGCAAAAATATGATATTTCAGTTATTTGCTGATGGGGATAATTGTACTGGAATTTAGTTATAATTTCAAGCCACCTCATTTCAGATTAGATTACAATCACTGGGATCGGTACAATTCCACCCTCATGGCTTTGTTTTCATGTGACCTTTAGAGGTTTGAAATTACAGTGTATCGGCAGTTCAGGTCGTAATAATGGCCGTTACTTTGTCCTCCGAGCTGGGGAATTCGATTGTAGTCAAAGTCGAAGTCATCAGTCGAAGTGACATTGCGTTGCGAGTGGAAGTACGTCGTGGCTGGAAGTGTGTGCTTTTTGCGCGTGCATGGGTCGATATAGGGCTTATTAATCCAGGCCGACCTCGGATGGTCATGTGTCTTTGGCGTAGGCATTCCTGTGCGCTTGCCGGTTGACCTATCTCATGATTGGCGGATGTTCATGTGGTCTTGAGATTTGATCTCTTCGCCCCCCCCACGCCGTGAGCCTTGTCCGTTGGCCTTGACACGACAATGCGGCAGGCGAATGGTGGAACCAAATCAGGTGCCCATTATCGCCTGAAAGAATATGAACGAGTTTCAGAAAAAAGTAAAACAGTTGTCTCTCTGTCACGGGTGCCCGGAGTTAAGCAGAAATCGAGTCAGCAATAGAACGAAGAGTAGACAATAGAGAAAAACGTCGCTGGCGTTAGAGGCTAAGATGGACAAACTCATCAGAGGCGCTAGACCAACAAACAATGATGGTTGGATCCAAAACTCATTTAGCCATCCTCTGAGTTAAGACGAACAGGATCTTCTCACAAGGGGCTCAACTTCGACATCAAGCTCTGCGTGTTTTATAGTTCGGCCACACCGAGAGTGAGTAGAATGGCACAACTTGTTGTTTTTACATACCACTTCACGCGTGTATACGAAAGGCGTTTTTGTGATTTTTTAGTGTATCGTTATTTTCCCAACAGAAATATACATTTTCAGGCAAGGGCTAAACCTACTGTCAATAGACCCAGTCAACATGTGAAACTGTGAAGGTGCAACGTTGCAAAGTCGAAACACAGTGCCACTTGTTGAGACGCGTCACATAAAATACAGCTTGCTAGTAACAAGGCGAGATTGTATGACGAAGCAGCATGCGGCAACCAGACGGGTATCACGCTCCCAATAATTGTCATTGTTTCTTCTTGCCATGTTAAAATGCGCATTCGTGACAGGCGACTTCATTCTGTGATTTTGTGACGAATACCACACATGCAGACTAGGTTTACTAATATTCTTCTACCAAAGATATCCTGAAATATGGAGCATACGTCACTTCGACCCCAGGTGCTTTCACGAGAGCTGTTTGGAACATCCAAAGTGGGTGGGGAGTATTTTAGTTCCCTTTGAGACACCTGTTTAGTGCAAACGTCGTCACTACGGTCGTCCATACAATTAATGTACATTAATGGAAAATGGTTGTAGAGGTTGTATTGTGCCAGAGTTGCAGTAAGCGCTGTTCGTATCGAACGGCTTGAAAAAACAGATATCACCTGATTTGGCACGCATCCCCGGCTTCTTGGGTAATATGTTTTAGCATTGCGGAAGGATCCTTCGTTGACTCTCAGGTGGCCCTGAGGTTGTTGTATCAGCTTATATCGAGACGTTTCGCATGCGGTGATTGATGCTAAACGTTCTTCAAAATGTAGGATTTTCGGAATTCGATTCTTTGCATTTAATGTATGTGACGTAAACCGACTGATCTGTATCCCGGATGTCTCCATTCTGGGGGGTTCCGATGGATGGAAACCCCCATAGATCCTTAACGTAATGGGTTTGCAGCTAATGATTCTCTTGTTTCTGTCAGTAAGCATGGAACTACTCCCGTGGATTATGATGCGATGACGCATTTTGTACTTCTCCTTAGATTTGACTTGTATCACGTGTTTTACTCTGTTGCATCTGTGGTTTATGTCTCCTCAGATGCAGTCTTATCCTTGTTTTCTGTCTTCACATATGCTCTGTCGTAGCGCACTTAAGGGGCTACAGTTGTTCACTGTACCTTACTTTCACCGAGCTATACTGATAACTTTGGTAGCGTTGCTCGCTGTTTGCCTTGTGGCATAAGTCATTAAAGGTAGATTAGAGGAAAAATAGTCTACCTCGCTAGTGGCATAGCTTTGTGGATTAAAAGAATTTCGTAGACGAGAGATTCATCCGAAGCTCGTTTATATCTCACATCAACACCAGTTGGGTATTGAGATGAGTAGTCTATTCAAATGGTGATGTGCCTTCTTTCGTAACATCCTCACAGCCCATGCCATTTCCGCTTCCTATGGTGATACGATGTGATTCCTGGTGTGTGAACAACTTTTATAAAGGCCAGTCCTGAGTGGTATGTCAAACAGTAATTGGAGTTTCTCTCTTAGAAGGTTTCTGAAAACTCTCCGACAGTCCACGATCAGGTTTCCTTTTTGGGGCTCATCAAGTGGACGTAGTTTCTGGATTCTTAACTGAACATCCGTTGAACGCAATTACCGAAATATACCCATCAGTAGATTTCCTTGGTATTAACGGGAGACAACCGAGTTCTCTTTTGTGTTATTCCGAAGCTGAATATGAGCGGTGCCAAGAAAATATACCTCTGCATCTCGAATATTGTACCTCTGTGCAACACATTCCTCCATAAAATATCATAAACGGAAGGTTCAGCTGGGATTCGTTTGAGTCTGTCATCAGCACCAGAGTAATTGTATTGGTTTGAAGCGTAACAAAGCGATCTTCAGGAGCATTGCTGCAAGGTCTGTGGGCCTGGAACTGTAAAACCGTCATTCAGTCATACTCTCCCAACAGTCATTTTGTTAATTTAAGCTGCAAAAGGTCGCAAGGTCTTCGATTGGGTGCACATCAGTTAGCCTGTAAAACCGAGGAGTAATGCAGTTTTTCAACTTTTCTTCCGTTTGATTTTAACACCATATCATACTTCAGCGCTCACCATCCTCAGCACTGTATGTCCTAATCCAAATGAGTGAACCCGACTGCCGATTATGCACGATCAGTCTGTAACTGATCGATAGGTCATCGGTTTAGAATAGCTTAGAACACAGTCGGTGAATGTTTTGCTAGGCAACGTTTTGCTTTTTGACGTGAAAACTACTTCAGGACAAGCGACCAGGCTACAAGATTGGGCGTATTTTAGCGAAGACGAAGGACCAATGAGCAAGATCTTTTTCAGTAGCGGGCTACGTCACTGCTAGGTGTATGTGTTTTGACGGAAGGACCAGGGAAATTCGAGTCCCCTATGCAGTCTGCTTTTTCACAATCAGGTCAGTCAAGTTGGTGATTCCTAATGGATGTCGTTCAGCTTATTGAGTTAGGGAGTTACGTGACTTTTGACTGCATGGACTCTGGTACTTTGTATGCAGACCACATCTGTTGACGACAACTCTTCATCAACAATTGCACACCACGTGTTAACCCAGCTGGTCTAAAACGGCTCTCCACACGCTTGATGGTTCTACACCCTCTGTTCTATTCATAATCATCACCAAAGACAGCAACATCAGTATTGACACTGATGCTTCACTGCCACACAACCATAAGGCTCGTCCAATTATATTTAAAGTCCTAGAGTGAAAAGAAGAGAAAAAGAGTGGGAGGGAGTGGGCCTAATACTGACCTACGTCAAGCGTTCTGAAGTGCCAACACCTCCGAGCGTTGAATCAGACAATCTGGAAAGAAACTGACACTACGAACGCCACTGACATCTGTTAGCCGCCATTACTTGCAACGTCTCCAGCCAAGAACAGGCGGGGTCACGGGGACCCCATCCTGGAAGGCGTGCAACACCAACAACACCAAAAACTCTTCGTGATCTCTTTTACGCCTTTATGCCAAGTCACGCGCTGTCCACCTCACGGTTTGCGCCATTCTGAAGGAGGCACGGAGAACAACACTCGTCTCGGTAGACGGTGTTTCGGCATACGTAGCACATGACCGAGCCATCGTACTCCGTGGTGATGGATTTTTTACCCGATTGAATTACCTGCCGCGCAATCAAATGCCCGTTTTCTAATCACCTCGTTACTGACACGCTGACGCCATCCAAAACCAGCCACGCTTCTGAGGCATTGGTGGTCATATACCTGAAGACGTCTCACATCATCTGTGCGCAAGGCCACGTATCGCACCCATACACCAACACAGCCCTTACTGTAGCCTGGTACACACGACCCTTAAGATATAGTGAGATGCCTTTTTAACGCCACAATTGACAAAATTAGCAAACGTGATTCGAGCCTTTGAGGTTCTTACACTGAATTCATGAGGTGCATTTCCGTCAGAGCTAACACAACTACCGAGGTATGTAAAATTTTCCACAACCTCTAATGATTCTTTTTGAATTGTAAGGGATATGTTCGCGGACTGCACGTTCTAAAGCATGACTTTGCACTTTGAAGGTGCAAGACGCATGCCGAAGAAAAGTATGACAGTGGTCAGTCTATTCAACAGGCCTTGTGCTTCGCTTTGATTTTCAAGGATGAGGGCAATGTCATCTGTGTACTCCAGATAGACAAGGCTCTCACCAGCAACAATTTGAACACCGGAATTTCGAAGACCTTCCAGCGTTTGCCTCATTATTTCATCAATGATGATGATGTTCTATTCAAGCAAGAGGGCTTGGCGATTTCCTCTGCTTCGTCCCTCAATTGCTATGGTGTGTAGTATAATTCATAATACGTCTCAGAATCCACATTTCCTAAATGTATTTTGTCTTGTGTCTAGTGCATTCCCGTCATCGCCGTCCGTTGACTGGCGCCTCCCATTCCCATGAATTTCCTAATGAATTTAGTTTTCTTTTATGCCCACCAATCTTGGTGTTTTGTCTAGACCAGCCATCAAATTTTTATTTTGAACACGCAGGCTGCTGTCCCTTGGACCAGGATGTGGTCCGTCGACTGCATCAATATTTAGCGTGGATTCTTCCCTACTCTGATTTCGGCTATGTTTAGTGCTCTTCGGTTAATATGCAAGGGGTCAATGCTGTTCTCAATTCCGGCTCATTTAAGCTCATTGGGTATCCGTTTTCGTTCAGCCTCTTCCTTACCGCGAGTCCGACTGCTGTTCGATCGGCCTCTTCTGTACACACTAAATCTCGATTGAAGGCTAATGAAGCATTACTAACATATATTTACTGCTTTGCAATTGGTTGACGAATGGTTAAAGTGTGACTTGGTATCTGTTGGATTCTGGTGAACGAGGGTTTTCGCTTCCGCACTACGTCTATATGTTATACAGTACAGTGGACCCTACATTCACCTGAACTTTATGTAAGTATTCGACTTACTGAGACAGTTGTACAAGTTGTTTACCCAGTTACGTTTGGTCACAACAAGAATGGCGTCTGCATAACGCCGAGAGACTCTTGGTTGGTGATCTAAACGTTCTATTGGAAGCCGAAAATGGAGTAGTAAGAATCATATTGCCAGACCCTGTGAACAATTGAATCGGGAACAAAAGGATTGAGATTCAAAAATATTTCTACGTTTTGAACTAGTTATTTCGTTCTTTCGATGATTTGCTTGCTGGTAGCACACGCTTGGTGCCTCTACACGGACTAACAGATTTTGATCTGACACCTAACCGGTTTTACCCTGCTTTGGCAACGAGATGTTACCGACTGGTTGTCCGTCTGCTACGAAACTCGTTCAGTTTTGTAACCTATGGATTTGGCGCGATTAGGCTTCGTGTCAAAAGCGAAATGTCTTCTAACAATAAGTTCGCCATGCACTACTCATAATGCTGAAAATTCTTCGACAGCCCGACCGGTTTCGCCATTCTTGGTGCTCATCAGGTAGGCGCAGTCCCGAGTGTGCTGCATCAGGCCGCCTCATGTTCCAGTTGCTACGATATTCGAGATATCGCGATACATGTATATACGTAATGCACTACTCATAAGGTTGCTGAAAATTCTTCGACAGCCCACGACCGGTTTCGCCCTTCTTGGGGCTCATCAGGTAGTCGCAGTCCCTGAGTAGTGCATTACGTATATACATGTATCGCGATATCTCGAATATCGTAGCAACTGGAACATCAGGCGGCCTGATGCAGCGCATTCAGTTGCCTGGAAGCATCACAAACGGGAGATTCATCTGGGCTCCAGGTGATTCTCTCGCAAAAACCAAATTGATTTGCAAATGAGTGTATTTATCGAAATAAGTTCGTCAGTTTTCTTTCGTACTTTCCTGGAATCATTTGTAAAATTCAGCCAAGTTTCCGAAAAGGTCCGTTCTCCGCAAGGGGGAACTGTTACCACATCTTCTAATACGTGTGAAAGAAACACGCAGTCGTCGGTTTTACCTTAAGTGTGTGTGGCATGAATGTTCGCCTGTAGAGTTGCATACTTTGGGTATTTACCATAAGCGCTTATGATGATCATCACAACATAACGCTTTTGACCTTTTCCACACCTAACGATGTCAGCTCCAATAAACCCTCGCATATGGAAGTTCACCCGAGTAGTGGGATTGAAAGTATTGTTTGAAAATGAGAATGTATACATTGACTGCAGTTCGTTTGTCGATAAATGGGTCCAGAATTAAGAAAAGCGGGCTCTTAGTAACAACGGTTCAATATACGTATAGCCAGTTGGTGTGTGCCATGACTACCCACGAATCAGCAACTGGGGATTTGATGATTCGGTAGGATACCTTCCACAGCGTGACATCCCACAGCTGATACTATTTGCATTAAAAACGAACCTGGGCACCGAGTGGAATTCGTTAGCTTACATTCGGTGGATGACCGATGGTTGGTTTTTAAAACCAGCAGTTGTTTCCAGGATTCGGAATTGGGTTCTTTGGGGCACAGCACAATGCTCTAACTGACCGTAACGCACAACCCAGACTTAGCCCATACTAACTGCATGTGAAGCAGAACACCTTGAATAACGAATTAACCATAGTCTCTCGGCCCTGTTGGATGGCGGTCGGATTAGGTTTGTGGTATGCGACTTATGGGGTAGTCTTACGCTGACCAACACTGTGTCGCGATTAGGTTTTTCAGCCAAAAAAAATGGTTACTGATCCTAGTCGTTTTCCTACAGTCGTACCGTTTACAACCACATATAGCACAACCGAAACTAATCTTATGCCACATTAGCCGTCGAATGGTGCCATCAGCCTTGCTTGTCGCGTACAGCAGGGCTGGCAGTCAAACTCATGCTACTGCCGACACCTCCCTTGTTACGGTACCATGTACACGCTAGTGTCCTCAGATAGGGACTGCTTACAGGAGAGTGAAATCGTCCGGTCTTAAAGTGGAAGTTGGGCTGCTCTGTTCAGAAAAGCATGGTTCATTTGCCATAGTCGAAATTTAGTTACTGTACATATACTCATCTCCAGTGAAGAAGATCAGTCGGCATTGTATCGATGGCTGATCAGCGCTCGGTCGGACTGATGATGTCTCCCCGACCATTGTCGAAATGTTTGCAAGGGAGTTGCTAATCTCATTGAACAGGTCAACCGTCATCTGATCAACAACCAAAAGAGCTCAGTGTCTTATCTCTTTTGGAGCTAGGTTCCTCTGTTGGATCTCGTCTACTCCAATTTAGTGATCTTGAATTCTTGCACGGTCGCACTTAGGTCCGTCTGGGAGGTTCTGCCTCATACATGGGTAGGAGTAGGTCGGAACCGATCAAATTTGCTTGAAACCATCTGATGTATGTAAACTTTGCGATGTCGTAGGATGATGACGCCATTCGAGCACGGTCGGGACGAGTAGGACGCTACCGGCACATAACTGTTCACGTTTGCATGGGTGACATTTCCACGTGTGTGAAACTTTTAAAAAAGTCTGCCAGGATTAATTTCTCCTACGCGAGATGGCTCAGTGGTTAGAGCGTGAAATTACTGATCGGCAGGTCCGTGGTTTGAACCCGACCTCTACCTCTTGACTTCCCCTTTCTAGGTTTGGGCACCTCGGCAACATCCCAGCCTTCGTGCTTCCTTCGGGTGGCATGGCAGCTAGGCGCCGAAAGGGTGTTGCAGCTGAACGATTTTTTTTGCGCGAACACAATTTTTTTGACCTAAGAAATCTGGGGTTGACTTTGTAGTCAACGTCGTTAGTAAATGCTCAAGAAGTCCGGCTTTCTGGTGACGCAGCGCACAAATTCAGTCCCGCATAGAGATGACATACAGAAATTCGCCTTTTGAGGTGCCGTCACGCGATATATAGGAACCTTAGGTGGTCTGATATTCAGCCCGTGCGTTGGGTTGCTGGTCAACACAACAGATAGCACGGTCTGCCGCCTACTCATTAGTCGGGCTTGAGTTTCGCAGAGATTTTTCGGGAGGAACAGACTGAAACTTTGTTTCCCAAGGTATAGCCATGCCGAGAAGGCCAAAGGAGTGTGACCAGACAAACAACAATGAGCCTGCATACCACTTTTAAACTTCCACATTTGGTAGCGTGCACGGACTTCATCATTTTAGCTGGCGATCTGAACGCACTGATGAGGAGAACATACAAACGCGAAAACATCTAAGCGGCGGATTTGTTTTAGATGATCCCACAGCTGGTAACGGTGATCGCCATGCATTAGTGTCAGGACGCGCCCAGACATGAAAAAAGAGCATGTGCGGAGAATGACGCATTCCCAAGGTCAGCAGCGGTACCACACGTTTCGGATAGCAGGTGCGTTGGCGGAGCTCACCAAACAGGGCTTAGCAACATACGACCAGCGGAGTGGGGCTGAAATTGTTCACGACCGGAACACCGCCATTGGCTGTACAGAACGAGCAAGTGAACGACCATAACTGGCCACTTAATCATCCTATATATTTGCGAAGAAGCTCCGTATGTTTGTCCTGACAATACAGCTGTGTCCCGAGTTCTCTGTCTTTTCCTGATCGCGTAGTCTGGCAGGCTCGGTGCAGGCGTAACCGCTAGACGGTCACCCCACGATAGTCTGTTTAATGTAAGCGCAAACTTTCAACACAACCATGAGCGCCGTGTAACCTGGTGCCCCAAACACAACTAATTGGGTATTCAGATTGACTACACAGCGATTAGCTATAGATGTCGATCCCGTATACGGGCCCTGATCATGTGCTAGTTCGTGTTCGTATCGGGTTTCGCCTACCTGATATCAGCGTCAAAGCTGCACAGCAGCGTAGTAGTCACTACCCACGAAACTTAGACGTCAAAGTGATCTGTCAGTGGTAGCCATCTAGACTACTCAGGAATACGAAACAAACTAGTCCACCGAATGATTCTGGATTTGCAATATATTGACTTCAAAGTTTGTCTGTTTTCGTTCCCGGAACAGAGTCGCAATCTAGTTCATTTTGGGTCTCAGTAATCCATATCCTTGGTCGAGACTAGGAAGGCTATCCCACCGGGCCGTTGGTTGGATTCGACAAGACCCTTGAAACAACTCTTGCTCAACAATTTCCCGACTGTTTGGGGGGAACGGTGGTCAAGGGAAGCCCAAGATACTGAAAGTGCGGTGGTGAATGGAAACAGTCGAATCCTTTTCAGCTTATCTGCATTACCTAGAAGACTGCACAAATCCATTCAGAGTCCTCTTACCTGCTTTGCTGGGCGGAACACTTTCGTTCAACACTGTCGTCATTTGGATTGGTTGGTCTACCACAGCAAGTGTACTTTTCGTTTCTAAGGACATGGTGTGAAAAGTGAATAGTACCTGACACACTTCAGGGCTCCGGTAGATTTCCCTTGGTTTAAGTATTTAATGTACACCAGTTTTCTATTGATTTGTGCCGATTCACTCCCTACGTACTTTGTTTTGCCAGATGCACAGAATGACTATGTTCATTTGATTTACTGAGTATCATTCTAGTTTACTTGCCTTGATTCCGGTGATCCCACTATGGGATTAACTATCGCTGCCGGGGTAAAATGATTCTTACGCAGCCAAACACAACTTGTTGATATGCTTTGTGGTGGGATTTTTTAACCCCAGTTATAAATTATCGCAACTACTATATTGATTGGCCGTAACATGTTTTTGTGGTGGGATTTTTTAACCCCCGTTATAAATTATCCCAACTACTATATTGATTGGCCGTAACATGTGGCATCGGTTGGCGGACAGATGTGTTCCCTGTGCACATGCGTCTGGGTACGCGTTCCTTCCAATCTGTGTACCGCTAATTAGCTTCGCAGGGCAGGGAGAAGCGGGTGTACGCAATTTCTTCCGTCGCATTTTTTTGAAGACAGTTGCCCAACAAAAGCGGCCAGGCTGATATACACAATCCGGTTTACATTGATGGATAAATTTCACAGCTGGACGATACTTTCAGGATGAAACTTAGATTTGGAACTTTAAACTACAAATACTGCATACAAACTGGTCTAGAATGAAAACGTCTAGGAAGTCACCTGGGTTTACATATGAGAACTGTTGCTTGAAGGGGCAATGGACACAAGATCACGTGACACGAAGTGCGTCATTGAAGGAAGAGTGGCGCTGTATTCTGTCTAAGTATAATTTGACCACACTACGAGTAAGCTGTTTGCAGCTGGACAGTAGCTGTTGAGACTTCGTAATTTGACCACACTACTAGTAAGCTATTTGCAGCTGGACAGTAGCTGTTGAGACTTCTATCCCGAGGGTCGCTGGAGGTGAAATAGTTGCTAAAGGCTTCGTGGCTTTTCAGCACAGACCGACTTCACCGCATGAATATATCGTGAAACCCAAACTGTTCTCTATCGAAACCCATTCAAGGCTGTTGTTTCATTCGCCAACTTTTTCACCATCTCTTCCATATGTCCCTATGCGTAACCGGGTCATTCATTCACTGTCGATGAGATTATTAACAGTTTGCTTGCGTTGAATCCGCCATCCGCTCTTCTCTTCTGAGTTCAATTGCTCAAGGTTTTTCATCAATCTTATTGATTACACCAGGGACCCTAATATGTTTGGTATATCTTTTATGCATGTATGGATACACTGAAAAACATTGTCAGTATCGACCTCATATTCCCCCTGTTTCTAGGCTTGTATACGTATCATTGTTTGGACCTTTTCGTCAACTCTCCTTCATGTTGTTTTTCAGCTCCTGTCCACCGATATTTTGTCATGAGCCTCATGTTTTTCTTGGCTTTTTTTTACCCTGTACAGGACATATACGAACACAATGTTGTAAACCGGATCATGACGTTGCTTATTGAAAACGCCTCGCACTTTTTTCGCATGAATGCCTCCAGTTGCGCAAACGTGACGCAACCGTCTTTCCCAACCGAATTGTTCGCGTCTGACAAGGCCAACACGCGTCGAGGCAGCGAAGGACCAACGAGGCCAATGTAGGTCACCACCTCTCGTCCGGTAGATTTGCTTACATACCGTCAGGTTAACCAAAGCTGACGTAACAGCTGTCATTTTCTGACACTCCCCTGGCAGCACATGCTTGGGACACTTCCTCAAAAACTTGGCTGGTAACCGTGGTACAATATTCGAGAATTCGGTACCCTAATACTGTGCCAAAGTCCACTCTTACTTGCAAGGGACATGCAGATCAATTGTGACCTCTTTTCTTTCTTTCTACTCCTTTAACATCACGCTAGCACTCTGGAAGCTTCCTCTGAACTTGCCGGTGGTCAAGGTTCTACTTATAACAAGCCTCTTGATGGAATGATGGGATGGTCTTTCCTTCAGTATCCTTACACGTCCTCACTGGTAACCCCTATTGTGAAGCAGAATGTGCCATCCATGAGATTACGACATTATTCTTCCCAAATACTTTCAAACCTTGATAATGTTTGCCTCCAGTTTCTCTGGTGTTTGTTGTGATGCCTTCGTGGATGATTTTTTGCTGGGAAATCAGTGAAACAGCACCTATTTTATCTTTTTTACGTTAGTTACTTTCACTTGTCGGAGACTATTTTACAATGCTAGTTGGTGAATAATGAATGCTACTCTTTTGAAGACTTAAAGTCTACTTATTGCGGATAGGCACTATTCCTGGATTTCGGACTTGAGGTGTTATAGGTGAAATAACAATAAGTTATGAAATAACTTAGGATATGAATTGAGGTTCCTGTTTGCTGCCTACCAAGAATGCCCCACGGACAGTATCAAACCTTCGATGGAATTGTGGGTTTTCGTTCAAGGGACTTTGAATTTTGGACCTTGTTTTTTTTCGCAAACGTTGTTCGGCATCGACCAACGTACGAAGTTGGCTATTGACTGATCCGATGTGGAACGGATTGTTTGGAAACTGTTCTGAAACTTTCAGGATCATACGAAAGTTCACTGAAGGCCTACTGTAGATGTATGACCACCACCATGGTACCTCATATGTTCACTGCGCTGTATTTTAGACTGTATGTTGGATTGTTTTTTGTCAGATCTCGTGCTTGACTAAGCTTCGAAGAGACAACACTCTCAGATGGACTGACAAAGAGTCTGGGGCAGTACCATCGTCTGTCGGTTTGTGAAAACATTAGTTTTTAGTCTCCCACTTTTATTAGGTGCCGGATGAGATCACTGCTAGACGTATTTGTTTTCTACTTTTGATAGTATATCGTGGGTATTGTCTTTATGATTGTTGTTTTACAGCAGATCATTCCCAGAAGATGCCCGCCAATGCACAGCCGAACTCAAAGATTAAGCTGAGTCACCATATGCACTTACCAAAAGAGTTTTTCCAATGGTGTGTGTTTGCTTTATCGGAACGTTTTCGATTGATTTGTCACAAGGCCTGCTTTCAGTAGTTGGCAAAGGCATCGTTTATTCGGACTACTGTGCCGTTAATAAGTAGCCAATATTAGTGTAACATTTCAAATGTGCTTATGGCGTCTATTTCTACCTGCACTATTGTTACCGAACCAGTCTGGAGGCAAACGGGACTCAGTCGAATTCTTCGGGTTCAGAAAGTCTTTCAAACTCTACTACTCTGGGTTTGCCAAAGAGCTCACAGCCCAAACTACATCCTACTGGTTCTACCGACAACGACATTACAGGAACCTCCATTCTCCAGAGTCCAACAACGTGGCAAACAGAGGATTTGTCGGCTGGTCTGGCGGCAGCGATTCGAGTATGCATTGAGGAACACGTGTTTGGTCCCATGGAACCCTTCTCTAACATTCAACCGTGTGTCGCTCCTGACTCGGTAGTCGATAAACATGCAAATTTGTGTACCAACTCGCAACCAACGTTTTCCCCATCCTATGAAGCCCGCACACTACCGAGCAGGGGAAGACCGAATTACGAACCTCAAGCAGATTTCTTGGATGCTAAGGTAGATTGTTTGATATTTTCACTTTAAATGTGTCACATTACATAGCTGGTCCTCGGTTAACCTGTGAACTTTGAGGATTTGCTTTGTGATGTACTCACGGCAAACCACTCCCAAATACTTAAGAAGCCACTTTTCGCGCGTAACTTACTCTTCCTTTCTCACCAGCACTAATATGGGCAGAATTTAGATGCTGAATCTGCATATTTGACGACTGTTTTTCTGGGATGGTAGTTTTTCTTGGCCGTATTCAAACTATCCAAATAAACTTGTACATCAGTCTATCAGCTCTAAACAGAATGCCCAGCCCTGTTGGCACACCTACTGAGCAGTGAGTGGATTGCAGTTTACCGTCATTATATTCATCTATGAACTACTGATTGAATGGAAATCACCGATTC
This sequence comes from Clonorchis sinensis, assembly GCA_003604175.2. Taxonomy (NCBI): domain Eukaryota; kingdom Metazoa; phylum Platyhelminthes; class Trematoda; order Opisthorchiida; family Opisthorchiidae; genus Clonorchis; species Clonorchis sinensis. The sequence goes on along the minus strand of CM030369.1, from coordinate 94,315,409 downwards.
GGCGTGGTTGTCGTGCTTTAACAAAAACGTTACCTACTGATGCACTTTCAATGTTGAAAACGTTAATGCCTGCTTTTTTGTGAGGCTTTTAAATGACAGATCACGTTTAAATATTTCTCCCCGAAAAACGTGTCTCTTTTAGCCAGAGTCAGAATTGTGAATCGCCGAATTCGGTGGACCGGTAAATATCTAGGTTCTAGGGAGTGATTTGACGGAATTCGGCCCTTATTTCACAGTCCTTTCCTTGTAAGCCAGTGTCGTTAAAAGACTGTTTGTTGTTCACCTTTTAGGCTGCTTCCACCTGATTATGAGCCATCGAATACTGACGCTCGACTATCCATAGAAATCTGCTAACCTTAAGGAGAGAAACGAGGCTGATCGTTAGTCTGATGTAAGCTGCTTACAATTCATTCAGAATTACAGACAAAAGCTATCAATAAGATCTTATTTATTCGTAGCCAACAGTGCCAAGCTGAAGTGGTGTCAACAGTTCGCCGGATATCATGAGTGAATGATAGTCACTGAATGACTATTAAGGCTAAGCTTTGGACAACTTCTGGGATGGCTCAAGTTCACGGTTTATCTGCTTATTGTGCGTCCACAACGAGTAATATAAGAATGGTGCTTCTATGGGGATAGCCTACACTTTTCGCATGTAGAAATCAAAGAGACAAATTACCTCACCGAAGTGCACGGCGGACTTCAGAACACATTGGTTAATTTAGTGCCTGGGACAACCAACTTGGTGAACATGTTTTTTCATTCATTGAAGTCTAAAAATTCACTATTTATCCTCTTTCAAAAGCAAACACTGTCATGGTAAACGTCTTCCCAGTGTGTTCATCGTTCGGGGTGACCAAATGTAGTGTCATCGAAGTTAACTAATTCGGGCTCATGCCTATCCTACAAAGAATTCACTTTTTTCACTGGAATTTTTCCAAGTCAGGTTTGATACAACCACTTGTCATCATTGTCATGCTGCCTGACCATTCTTGTACGTCACTTTCGGATATGAAAACTAATATACTTTGTCTAACCAGACAACGTATCGTATTCCTTACGCTACGTTGTTTTCTATGGACCAGGCACCAATTGTGACTCATTCCGTCATTTTCAGACGAGTTCTACTTTGGATAATCGTGACACTTTCGGTCACCGTCGAAGTCCTGTACCTAAGAGTTTGAATTCAACAGCTCCGGATGCGTTACTTCAGCTGACCCAACGCTTGCATCTCATAAAGTCGCAAGTCAGAGATTATGAACGAAATTTCGAGGCAATATGGGGCAGGAAACCTAACTTCATGGAAAAGCGCGCGGAATCTAGGGTACGTGCTTACTATCACCTAGCCATATCTTTTGCAACAGTAACGTCCCACACAATTCTTGGCGTCTATTATTATTAATACTATTATTATTATCTTGGTGTTTGTAGTGCAGTGGTTTATTTCTTTGGTCATCTTCTTCGGCATGCAGTCTGGACCTATGTCATTTTACCAGTCTCTTAAGAGGTCATGCGAGAAACAAGCGTTGCCCACTGTACATTACCAACTGCATTTGACTTGTTTGGTAATGTGCGGTTCTGGAGACGCACAATAAGTTTTTTACTTGATGCATGGTTTAACTACCGGGTTCCTTGTTAATTACTTTACGTTGCCGCGACTCTTCCATAAAAAGATGAATCGGCTGCAAGAGTTTTTCGAACCGCTGTTTGCCATGAAGCACGTTCAGCAGAAAGGCTTGACCACATCGACATCCCATCGCTCAGTACCACATGGAAAACCAGGAGTTCAACGTCAGCCATAATTATTGGGAGCCAGGTTTTCGATTCTCTCCGGTATGTCAGGAGGGAGTTTGGACAGTTCGGAATTTAGTACGTGGAGGACCTGTTCAAGCCAATTTACTCGGTGCGAATGTGTCCATTCTGAAAGTCATATAGTATTCTAACCAAGTTTTCTGTCACCTTCGTTAGATAACCTGTCGTTCCCATGTACTTGCGGCAGTAACTCTAAGTTCGTGGCTAAATACGTCAATTCTGTGATGCTTGCCGGCTTGGAGGGGCCAAGTCACACAGGCTTACGTATGGGTCGAAACCCCTCCTTGATTGCTATGTACTTTGCTACTGAATATTTAACAGGTTCAATGATGGCTTTTTTCAATTTATCTGCAATTCTTTTCCATGCGGTTCCCATCTAGGTTCGTAAACTGTTGGATGAGCTGACTGAAATTCGAACACAAATCAAACAGGCCAGAATCGTCATGGCAGAGACAGTGGAGGACCCACAATCGCCCACACATGACGCGGTGGAGCATGAGGTTGACCATTTATATGCAATTTCATCCACCCCTGACCCAACAGATGAAACGCCTATTCCGAGGTCTGACGTTCAAGGGATCCATGACAGTGGCAAAAAGTATAGACAACTTAATGGGACCAGTCAACTGAATGAGGGTCCAGCGCAGGGTTCAGCAACACTCACATCTCTGCAAGGTTTGTGACAGTTGTCCTTCAGTTATTCTGCCTGAATATTACCTTTTTTTGTATAGTTACGGGGCAAGTCTGCTATTGTTATGATGGACTTGTCGCTTCGGGTTTTCATAAACTATTTTTGATGAAATTACCTGGGTAGAGCTCTCATCAGTCGTACAGTTTATTTTATGAGGAGTCTTTAAAACAGCTAGAGGTATTTTTTCCGACAATCTTTAACGTGAACGTCATATACAGTTTAACAATAAAACATCCACAACGAATTACCAACCGTGTCCGTGTCCGTCACTCAACTTCAACGATTGAGGACTGCATTACACAATATAATGTAGCTCCATTGTCGTAGAGTCCATCTTTGTCTCCTCCGGTTGATCTCAGCGAATGGTGGCGTGAAAGTTTCTACGACAGAGGTCATCATTTACTTGTCGTGCTGTGCGTTTGGACCACACATACATCTATTCATTAAGATAATTTAACTTTGTCCTACTACCTTGGAGCATGAATCCGGTTAGATTTCAAGCTGGGAGGATTGATATCAGGTGGAATGGCCATTTCTTATAGTTATTATCATTGAAAACACTTATTGGTGCTTACCCATGACGTGAGTTAACGAAGCTGTTTATTCAGCTGGTATCTACTTTCTTGTTCCCACAAACTTAGCTCGTTATCCGATTAGTTCCAGTAGACAATGCCTTCACAGATAACTCGCAGCACATTCCAGCTAATCCTGGACAGAGTGTCAACCAACTGTCAGACTATGCACACCGACCACTTGATCTCGATCGAAAGAAGCGGTCGTGTGATCAGAAGAGAAACAGAAAAACACAACGGGGCATTGAACGTTCAACTGAGAGGAAAAGAGAAGGACTATCTGTGGTCATTATTGAGAAATTGAACAAACACAGTTTAGGGGCCACTGGTATTGAATACTCTGGATTTTATACGTAGAATCAATTAAAAGTGTGCTTAGACTGGACAGTGTCCTGTAGCACTGATGATTGCTATTTACTTACTTGAGTGTAGTTTGCTTCGTTAAGCAATGACTTCACAGCCATAGTGGGTCCAACTGGTGATCATGACTTTCGACGAGGTTCTACTTGGATCTGATAGACGGAACCAGATTCATTCTCAGATACAGTGTGGAAAAGTTACAGCAACTTTGTGGGAGGCCTTATCGCGCAAGATAGATGTACCCACGGACAGGTGGTATGACGTGTCTTGGTAATCACTACAACCCAGTAACGGTTGATTCTCCAGTTAACTCAAACGTCGTTAACCCCAAATAGTGACGTAACGAACCATCTCTTGTCCGTGGATTCCCACAGTTTTCATACTGGACAATGCCCGTGAGTGTTTGATGTTGTTAGGGCAGCCGCCGGGGTGTGGAACTGTTTGTTCCGCTTCACAGCACCGTTGGTGCACAACTAGCTTGCAGTGAAATTAGTGATAAAAAACAAGTGAAGTTGTCATTCTTCACGGAGGCGGAAAAAGCGAAAAACATTATATTGTCCACTAATTTGCAAATCAATTTGGTTTTGCGAGAGACTCACCTGGAACCCAGCTGAATCTCCTGTTTTTGATGTTTCAAGTCGAACATAAGGTTGACGGGAACTCGGGGACTGCGCCTACCTGATGAGCCCCAAGGAGGGCGAAACCGGTCGTGGGCTGTAGAAGAATTTTCAGCAACCTTATGAGTAATGCATTATGTATTATATTGTCCACTTTTTACGACTTTTGTTTCCGTACCAGGATGACTTTCTGGCATGATCTGACAGCGAGATAGGTCCGGATAAGTTAGTTTGGGTAAAATTTAGTTTCTTATAATGACCATAAACGGTGTTTTCCACACAAAATCCTGTTGGTGAATGGTTCGAATTTATTCGATGCTTCCGGTGTGAGCGGCACAACTTCATCATTATCGGCTTCTATAAGCAGAATCCATTTTGAGACGTATTAGCACGCTGGGATTGCAAGAACTGGAAGCTAGATGGAGTTCCATGTAATCCGTATCACAGTTTTTTCAGCATACTGTGAAGCATACTGGCTGTTCAAGGGTCATAATATGAAGCCATGCAGTTACTCGTCCTGAGTTTCGACGCGATTAATATACGACGAGTATTCAGAATCCACGAACAACCTACAGCCAGTTCCTCTTCATTTAGGACCCTTCCAATCACCTATGCACCGGATAGAAACTAAGCGTGGAGTATCAGAATCCTTTGTACCATGTTGATTAAGATGCTAGAGTCAGAATAACACGCTTACACCAGATAGCAAGATAAAGGGGGTCCATTGTTATTGAAAAAGTTCAGACAGTCCATCTTTGACTCACATATCTCGTGGGAGGGCGCCTTTTCATGCGTCGCTACGGTTAAATTGCACTACAAACTATTTCTTGAGAAGTTGGCTCGCAGCGGTCACCCGGAGGCTGTCCCGGGTCTTCGCTGTTGGTTCTTCAAGTTAGTTGAATGTGACCGCTGGTTTTTTGTCATGGAAGCCACTCACACGAGTGTTGCTCATAAATCACCACTCACTCTTCGACTTCTTGAAGGTTGAAGTGATTTTCATTTCAAAAGTTTTCTTCGACAAAAGGCACCTGATCTCTGTAGTGACAGCGGAATATACTTCATATTTTGACACATACACGAAGTTGGCCGTCGCAGCAGCGGTAGCAAAGAACGTCGAAACCTGTATTCCAAGCCACTGCTTAACATTGTAATATCTTGTGTATATGTGTTAGTGCGCCATATGATAGCTGTTTCGACAACGGAGCAAGCATCATTATATGAAATGCTACCGGTTTTGAAGATGTCTCACAGAGCGCGTTTATCTACCCGTTATCTCCAACAGGCGCCTCCTCGGTTTGGGATCCTAACCACTGGTCATCAGGGTACAATACCACAAACACGGGGATGTTGGCACATACTCTCCCATCATTGAACAACGCTCCATCCGCTGCACATTCACACAAGGCTAGCAACCCAGCGAGGTCATCGGAGGCATCGTTGACGGAGACCTATGAGCTTTTAATCCACCGTCTGGCAGAAAAACGCGCTTCTGCCAAGAGACCAGAGGATTTAACCTTGATGAACCCCAAGCAAGTAAGTCAATTCTACTGGTTAGTAAATTGCGAAACTATTCCATGTTACGTCGGCGCATAATTTATCGTTTGTAGTCGTCACCACGAATTATCTCACGTTTTTGTTCAGGCCTACCTTTTTCGTATCCTTGATTCAATCCAGATTGAATCTGAAAAACTAGCAATCCAGAAGGCTCTTCTGTACTTCGAAAGTCTGCATGGAAGACCTCGAACTCGCGAGGAACGGCTCATAATGAGACCAATCTACGACCGGTACAGAGCGGTAAAGAGGCTTTTAAGCGCGACTACACAAGATGAGAGACCTTCGACGGCCAATCCTCCGACAGAGGGTCAAATCAGCGGCAGCGATACTCGTGCGACGGATGTAGACTCGGATTTTTGCAATCGTGGGACGCATATTATCTCATCAGAACTGGACGAAGTGGAGAGTATTACGCGAACTTCGTTCCGAAGACCTACTAGCGCTCACCCTCATTTACATATGGATACACGCACCTGCCTGTCAACTCAACCGCCACACAGAGTTGGTACTGCGTCAACGTATTCTATGAGTCGTCGTCAAAGTCAACCCGGTATCAACAGTGGTGATGATGAGAGCCCCTCTCTAATTAGACAAAGTCAGCAACAGTTCTCTTGGAACACACGAGTATCTACGATCCCAAGATCGGTCCAGTTGACGGAAGAGGTTGAACTTCAATCACCGCCTCCAGATTCTACGGGAAGAAACGAGTGGTGTAAGTTTAACAAAAAGCGACTTGCATTTTATCAATACTTTGTTGAATGAGTCGCCCACTAAACTAAACTTTCTCTTACCGGGTGAGAAACCGCACATACACATTTACAAGTCCCATATCTCCTTTAAGTGGAAGCTGACTTTGAGTTGAATGCAAGAATTTGGCCTGTATGCGAGGTTTGTTGTGAGTCTGTATCCATATCAGAATATTGTCATCTGGGATAGACAGATTCACTTCAGTACACTCGTCCGACAGTTCATTTGTAACTACTGAATATCACCGCTGCTCAAACACTACCGATTTCTCCCTGTTTTAGAGTTATTGTTGAGAACAGTCACTGTAGTGACAGTTGTAAGCTTCTTCCACGGAGTACACAACATAAGTGTTCTATTCGTGCGTGAGCCAAACTTTAGCCTTGCATAGGGTATGAAATGGCTACTGTCGGTACCACTCGCCCTCCACAATGGGGTCCGTGTGATGCCTCCTGTGCATGGTTGGAGACACTGCGAGATGTGGCTGGTACTCGTTGTCAGTGGCGTTGTTGTTGTCAGTTTCTATCCGGAATGAGTGCCTGGAGATGTAGACACCTCGGTGAACTATCACCAAATCCGATAAATACACTCATTTGCAAATCAATTTGGTTTTGCGAGAGGCTCACCTGGAACCCAGCTGAATCTCTCGTTTGTGATGTGTCCAGGCAACTGAATGTGCTGTAACAGGCCGCCTCATGTTCCAGTCGCTACGATATTCGAGATATCGTGATACATTTATATACGTAATGCACTACTCATAAAGTTGCTGAAAATTCTTCTTCCATCAGTTGCCTGGAAACATCAAAAACGGGAGATTCAGCTGGGTTCCAGGTGAGCCTCTCGCAAAACCAAATTGATTTGCAAATGAGTGTATTTATCGGATTTGGTGATAGTTCACCGAGGTGTCTACATCTCCAGGCACTCATTCCGGATAGAAACTGACAACAACAACGCCACTGACAACGAGTACCAGCCACATCTCGCAGTGTCTCCAACCCATATCCCTTCCCCATCCAATTTTATTCTTTTCTCCGTAGTGAGGTTTTCAACCACATGACTGTACGGCAGCGAAGCAACACTGTCGGGTACTAATACTGTGATATCCATGCTGATAGTGCTGCTGGGCCAGATACATGATTGGTGACTGAGTAGCAGGACATCTTGGACACAAGGAGGTCACGCCATGGGACAATCACTTCGAGCTGAAAGGAGGAATTCGTACACAGACAACGACTCCCAACAAGTACGAAACAAATCCACAGCACCCCTTACTGTATAATAGTCCCACTTTGTTGAGTGAAATTTATACATGTGACCTCGAAATCTGCTGACAGCCTGCATGAATTAACTTCCTCCCATGTTTACGGAATTGACGATACTGCATTTGGAACGATTCGACTGGGGCCCCTGTATGGACGTGGGTTCTTTTATTTCATCGAATTCTGTGAATTCTGTAAAGTACTGAACTACTGTTTTTTTACGTATATGTCCATTAAATTTTATTGTCCCACACGGACGATTTTATGCACTTTTTGCCTTTTTTTAGAGCCATCTACACTGACTGTCGGCTTGTACGCTTGTAAATGTCGGCTGTCGACATGATCCGCTCTCCCCTCATACCTCTGCACTGAGGCGCATAGACCATATACTAGAATTAGTTATTTCCGCTCGCGGTTTTTACAAAAACCATTGTCTACATCCTTAGGTTCGCGTTTTTCACATGGACTTTGTTTTTTCATCTGAGCCTTTTTTGAGTACTCCTGCTTTCAAATCTAATATTTCGTCGTACATAAATTATTTTTTTTGACGCTAGAATAGCCAGATAGTATGGTTTTTTGACTATTTTTGATTTTTGAAAGTGCTCAACTTCCACGAATTGTTATGAGCGTCTTCTCAAGCCTTGGTACGCTTGAGTCAGATAGTTACCTCCTACGGGGACACATTGTCTGCGGTTTGATTTCTTTGTTTCCAGGATGCACTTTCCGACAGTAGCTTTACTCCGTACTTTAGCACTGTGCCGTTCATACGCTCCGCTTTTTTCCCAATAGTCGGCTCTTTTCGACCGAGTAACCGGTGCGGCTCCAAAGGTGACAATCATCTTTCCAGATCGAGCACGTGCGTACCGTCCGTCACTGTTACGTCTGAGGAGAATACCAGGCCATCCCCGTCTCGAGAATTCCCTTCGTCCACCCCTTTACTTCGAACAACCAGTGTGTCAACATCCACCCGAGCCAAAGACGAATTGGATGGTCTTGTGTCGGACAAACCTGATGTGAAATTTACTCGGAGCGAACCACCGCTCATGAGCCAACAAAAGTCATTTCACGACATTCGAGCTGTATCCTCACCGTCAGAATTTGTTTCTACAAATACCGCATCCGAGTGAGTGGTCTCATGTCATTTGAGGTTACCTTGGTCTTGCGATTTCTGCCTTCTATGTACAATCCAACTGATGTACCCCTCTTCACCCTATCATCAGTATCGATTAGGATTATCAATGGTTCGATTTTTCTCGATAGGAAGACAGCCAATCGGTTCAATCGTCCCTACTGTTCACTCTCCCCCAGTGTCTTATTCCCTCATTGTTTTACAGGTTAAAACTGTACACAGAACTCTAGTTCTGCACTGTGGTTGGCCTAGCATTCGTTGTTTCTCTTCCGGTCTGTACAACAATCGTTTCCATTACTAATTTGGCATCATGCAGACGGTTTCACTCTTGTGCTCCTAAATATTTCAAACATATCACGTAAATTTTCTGTCTGACTGGTATTATTCTGTTATCTTATTTTGACAACATAATCTCCTGTCTAAACTGGTCTCGACTCCGTCATCTTACCTCCATCTATGGTCGATGCCATTCACTGATGCGGTCACCCGGTTTTTGTGTGTAATCTTATTAGCATTACGACTACATTAATCATTTGTGAAGGGTCGTGATCATTTCTTTGATTTGCCCTTCCCCTTAGCGGATGTTACCAGGTTCCGTGCTCGTCATCTTGGGGTGAATCTACTGCCAATTGAACTGTTTTTTCATTAATGAGGTGAAGAACTTCTTCATTGATGGTCCAGGTGAACGGAACGATCGAGAACATGACACTTGCTAGATGGCGTGTTATTATTCTATGAGATTAACGACAACCCGATTTCCCGTCATCCAGTATTGTCAACCGTTACCCTGAGTAGGCGGGAGAGAACACTCCAAAAGGATAGCGCAGTGATTCACGTCTATTGCCTCGTCAATACGTGGATTCCGTTCCATCGCTTCAAAGTATTAGACTGACGTTGGATACTCCTGACCTCAACTTGGTGGAGAGCTCGTGGGACACCCTAATGTATCGGGTGTAGATGTTGTGAAAGCTCGAAGAATTGTTATTCACATCACTAAGGTTTCAGCAGTCCTCCTCCTGTCCTATTGTAATTATTGTCTTCGGTCCATACCAGTCGCTGAGCTCGAGTTCCCATCTTTTTGGAGATCGAGGTAGCACTCACATATCCTACACACATACATATCATACAGGTAATCAAAAATTGTCCAGCAGGTCTCAAGCGCGTTGGTTGGAAGGTTTGACTTGTGGCTCAATCGATTGACACAATGGAGGCAGTCGCTGGATGGTTGTCCGAGACGTTGAGTAAATCAGCGGGAGCACATTCACCTGTCGGTAACTCACGTTCGTCGAGAATGCACGGATGGAATACTGGCAACAGATTCGTCTCATGTGCCAGTTGTCTGGGGTTCGAATCCTAGCAGGGCCAAGGAATGCGCTGCTGATGACGTCTAATAAAAGAGAAAGTCAAGTCCAGTGTTTTGTCTGTTTGGTGTGAAGCGACCAGATTAACTGTTATCATGTAGAGGCTTGTCGGTATGCCAGAATAACTGAGTCAGGATGGGAGGACGACGGTGACCAACAAATGTTGAGGGTATGAAGACATAAACATCTGTAACCCCCCAAATGGAAATAAGTATCTCTAGGCCATGATTTGCTCCAGACACTAAGTGACTTACGGAGGAAATTGTGAAGCAGTGATCGGAATACATAACCAGACCCCCTCCTAATTCGACGGTAGAATGATGAGGTGGCTTTAGCCTTTTTCGTGCCCGTTTTTCACTGTTCAGTGTTTTCGTGTACTGTTCTCTTAAACTGCGGTTTTGTATTTTTTGTGTTGTTGGGACCTATCACCCGCCGGCTACACGCAGAATAAACCTGAATGGTCCCACACTTTTGTAACGAGTAAATTTAGTGCGAAACAAACTTCACGTGGTCCTCATCGACGCGACTTTTAAAAGACGGTTCATTCTAACAGCGCTGGAGTTGCTGATGGTGCAGTTCACCTTTTTTTTGAAAGAAAATATGTGCCCTAACGAGATCTCCGACTCACCTGTAGAAAGTGTAAACCTGTTCAATGAGAAATGTGAACGACGTGGATGGACGGATATATATCTTCCAACAGCCAAACGCATTGAAATGTAACTCTTCTCGTGGAGCCGTACCTTCTACAGTAGACCACCACTGTTTTGGCTTGTTTGGGGCACATATCGGACTTGGACACCATGTCAAACCCCAGAATTATGGTTGTATGGCAGCAGTCCTACTCAGTAGAACAATTGAAAACTGTTGCGTTAGTAGCTGGGATGGTGTGCATCACAGCGATTTGAAAAAGACATTTTTACGTAGACGTAATACATTACTCATAAGGTTGCTGAAAACTTTTCGACAGCCCACGACCGGTTTCGCCCATTTCTGAGGCTTATCAGGTAGGCGCAGTTCCCAAGGTTCCGTCAACCTTGTGTTCGATTTGAACCCAAATTGCACGAACTTAGCGAAATACACTCGTTTTCATTAAAAACACCATAAACGAGAGATTCAGCTGGATTTCAGGTCAGTCTGCCGCCACAACCAAATTGGCATGCAAATGAGTGTATTTTAGACTTTTCTCTACTTTACGCACAACTAGCACGTCTTTCTACTCAATCATATACGTGACGCAAACCAAACACTTCCCTGTTTAGGTATCTACTTGAAAAAAACTAATAAGCTTTTGGTGAGTCTATCGCAGTTTCGCACCCTAACCAAACGTGCAAGGAACGAACTGTAGAGGAAAATGTGCTCGAATTCAAGCGAACAAGTGTTGTTTCGCCTACCGCCAATATTGGACTTGTCGGTATGCTAGTTCACTCACAGCTGAGGTATTCAAGAGCACATGTGCCTGTTGTTCGAACAAGTCGAGCTGATACTGTCACCATACTGCACAGCTCACAGACTGTTGATTTCGATCTTAACGGGGGCTCAGTCGAATCCCCTCTGAAACACTCTTTTTTGCTATTCCTTACGGGGAATTTATCACTTGGCAGCGATGTGTTTCTTATTGGAATTTGGCTTTTGTGTAAAAACCTGCTCAGTTTTCAGTGTGCCAATGTAATCCTTTGTTTTTAATCTTGAACGTTTAGCTTGAGACACATGTGGCTTGTCATGGCTCACCATCATCATCATCATCGACGGAATAACATCAGTGTTCATCACTGATGCTTCGCTGCCGTGCAGCCATGATTTATTTGAAAGCCTTATTGCGAAGAAAAGAATAAAAGTATGCGGGGAAGGGATTCGATGCTACCTTACTACAATCATTCCGAGGTGACTACACCTCCAGACACTTATTCAGGCAGTCTGGATAGAAACTTCGGTAAATCCATCTATTCATGTTCTACTCGACGCCGTTTTCTTGTAAGTTTGTGACCAGACTCCCTACTGGTTGATCAACGTTATCCTCAACGTCCTCAGTCTAACGACAATCGAATAGGCTGACAGTTTAATTACGGTTACGTTTGCGTTATCCTCAACTCTGGTTCAACTTTGGTTCCCTCAGGTCACAAAATGCTGGTCCTGGCGAATTTTCCAGGTGGACTTTAACTCAGCTGCAGGACGAATTGCAGTCTGTTCAAGAGTCAAAACGTCATCTTCAGAAGATTCTCAAAGATTTTGAACACGAGTTTCTACAGGCTACTGGTAAATCGTACTTTACATCTGATCGTTGTTTGTATCTGTTCATCTGATTGAGATATGTTGTGACACTGAGCTCAGCAAGTTGAATGGAATTAGTTGACGTTTTGCATCGTGATAGGTTTGTGGACAGATTGTGTGTGAACTTCCACTATTTGGGTTTCATTGAGTCGTAACCTAGGCACACTTCTTGGACGCACAGTGGTTTCAGAACAGGAGGCTGTTCTGATTTTGATTAGGATTTTCTGCTAGTTATCATTAGCTTATCGACATTGGGTTTCCACTTGTAATTTTGACGAATGTAGCCTTTTCGACGAGGATTGTCCAGCTCAACTTATCTACCTACTTTCTGCATAGGCAGCACTCATTGGAGACCGAATTATGGCTAAATACAACCAATCTACTTAGTGCGAAGAGTTGCATGGTTCTCAATCTAACCATCAAAACTTCGCGGGCGTTTTTCATGTTACAGTTGTACTTATTTCTTCCGATTAATTCGGTGTATACGACTTGTCGTTTGTAGTTCATTTGTCTCTCTCTTCCGTTTTTGCCAGGTCATAAAGTTGAACGCAATGATCGCCTCTGTATGCGCGCCGAATACGCCCAATACAAGGTGCTGAAAATTCGTCTTCATCAGCTAGAGACAGAACTGGAATCTCGAACCGGATGAAGGACCGTTTTATGCTCTAGTCCAACAGATTTTCCAATCTGATACTCCTTTGCCCATCCAGAAACTTCCCCGTGATTCACCTTTTTTCGTATCTATCTTTTGAGAACCTTTTCGGACCGCCATATACACTGCATATAGTCCTGGTTAGCGCAGACAAGGGCTTCAACCTCTCGTTTTCCTTTGCATCTTCTCCAAGCAGAAACTATTTCATTCTGTCCAACTTTTCTGCCTTGCCCAGTTAAAAATATCACGATTATCCTGTCTCCTCCATACCACTGCATATCTTCTTCGATCCTTATCTCTTATTATGCATCAGCACAATCGAACAGCAGTCGAACGGTTTCCGTCCCATCTTGGTCAGCCATGTACATCTGACTTCATTAGGTTATTCTGGCCAATAATTTTTTCAACATTTCGGGACTGCTTCACTGCCCCGTCACAATCACACTCATCTGAGCAGAACATGTATCATATGCTAACTTGGTACCACACTTTTGTCAGTCATCGCAATGACCTGATTGAAGGACGAACAGATACGGTATACGTACGTTGTCTTACTTTGGCTGTATTTGGACTGTTGATATCTGCGTAGTCAATCTGTATATGTGCAATTCATGGTTATACGTGGGCTGGGATACTGCCAGGGCACCCACACTTAGACAGGAGGACGATTAGGGTCCTCAACCAAAGCTTTTGGCTCAAAGGCCTGACAGCAAGTCAGCGGTGTTTGGTGGGAAATGCAAGTGCGTTCCCGTTTTTACGGAACAAGTCGCCACACGCTCCGATCACCATCTTGGAGGATCAGGAGACTGTCTTCGTGAGACCTGTAACCATTGACCAACCCGGTATAAGAGACTCCGCGAGTGTGGTGCGGACACCCACCAGTAAAGCTCAGTGGATCGCGGAGGTACACTAAGCGTCACACCACGGGAAGGTCCAGTCTCTTCGTGACGTACACGCTTGCCCATCAAGGAAAGCCCCGCAAGTCTGTAAACATAATACGTTTTTTGTATTGTCAGACTTTCGGACGTGTGAGAGTATACGGAGGGCTCTCCAAAGCTTCCGTACACAAAGTGGTGTCCATCAAGGATACCCACTTTCTCATTCCTATCTACTTTAGTGAACGATGAAGAACTTCATTCCGAAATACCACGTCTTGCAAATACGTACTCAGAGCCTTTGCACAAGTAGCTAGGCAGGCTATTGAGGCTGTCGTATGTGGCCTGGTGACAAGAGATCGGCGGATGACCTTCTTGGAGCGAAACCGCGACGAACACATTGGCTGCTGGTGATCCACAAAAACACGGAGGGCGACAAAAGCTCACACCACAGGCCGTCAAATATAGTATCGACCAACCATCACATATACAGTGACCGGGCGCAAAATCTCCAGAACAGTAAACGGTCAAATCTATCACGAAAATAGCGGGAAACTGTACCACTCCACTGCAACTTCGAAACAAGTAGCTTGTTTTCACCTCATTTCGCAGTGACAGTGCCTAGTTTCAAAACACTTCATTGGAGAAGTGTGACGGCATCAGTGGGTGATTTCATTGAAACATCGATGAAAAAACAAGTGAGAACTGATTTATGATGACGAACTCTTGTACTGCAGCACAGTAAGCCCCGCCCTGGGTTTGTCTGATGTGCAGCTGATTTTTTGAGATGAGACTGGTGGATATATCTGTTCCAGACAATGGAATATATTCCAAACATGTCTGAATTAGCGGAATACCCTACCACAGTCTTTGGAATGTATACAGACTAATCCCATACTGGTTCGGCACAATCTGACTGCACAGTCAACATTCATTCAGAAGTCACTTATCGTTCGACTGAATCAAAGTGCGGTTGCTGAAAATAACAACCCGTTGTTGATACCGATCTCGGATTCTTTTCTATCCATTGTTTTACGCTGTTCAAAGGAACCGTCAAAAACTTGTCGCGTACCTGGTTGCTGAACCTGTTCATATCTGTTGAGTGCTGCGTTCTGACCAACGTTAGAAAGGAAAAGAAACTGACAGGCGGTGTGCATTGAAACTAATCCGGTATTTTTCATTGGTAGAGTCCATAGGCTAGGGACTCATTTGGCGTAGAGCTTTGCCGTTCTATTCTAACAGTTGGGACGAACATTTAAATTGTGGTATTTCATCTGGCTGACCGAATTCAACAGCCAGGTTACACATCATATGGACGTAGTAACGCGACGACGTTATAATCTTCGATGGTCATTGGATAAGAATTTATATCGGTCAGTCCCATTAACAAGTTCCTTGTGTGACTTCCGCGATGGCCTAGACGTTGTATAGTCCACATATCCGAACAGCTTTGTTGTGAACTACACCCAGTTGTATATCAATTTAGTTTTGACGGCAGACTCACCCGGAACCCAGCTGAATCTCTCGTTTGTGATGTTTTATGTCACTGAATGTGCTGCGTCAGGTCGCCTCATGTTTCAGTTGAAATATCGCGATACATTGAATAAAAATAATGCACTACTCATAAGGTTGCTGAAAACCCTTCGACATCCCACGACCGGTTTCGTACTTCTTGGGTCTCATCAGGTGGACGCAGTTTCCGTCAACCTTATGTTCTACTTAAAAACCTAAACGAGAGATTCGGCAGGGTTCCAGGTGAGTATCCCGTCAAAACCAAATTGGTATGCAAATGAGTGTAGTTCGCTAATTTCGTGCAATTTGGGTTCAAGTAGAGCATAAGGTTGACGGAAACTCAGGGACTGCGCTCAATTAGGGGCGGAATCGGTTGTGGGCTGTCGAAAAGTTTTCAGTAACCTTGTGAATAGCTTCGTTGTATATTGTCAAAAATTAGAAATTAATAGATCTTGAAATGAAATGGGGATAGACTCGCAACACCAACCTTCAGGTACTATGCGGATGATCTGCCGACTAAGCTATTGACGGCGCTCATTCTCAAACGTCTTTTCTTTGAACTTTCTTCCTTACTTGGATTTTCTATTCAAGGACCCTTTTAAACACCAAATCTCCCCACCTGTGCGCACAAAGAATTCTCCTGATTACACGAAAGCTAGTTTTATTTTCAAACTGTCGCTGTCATGACAAGATCAACAAAAACCACTAACTTAGTGACGTCGAAAAATTTGGTTTCTTCAGAAAGGACGATCTGCTGATGAAAAACCCCATTCTGAATGCCGGACCACTCGAAAGAAACAGTAGTGTACGTGGGAATGGTGCATGAAACGTATACTCAAAAACTCATCCTAAGGATCACATGGAGCAAACATGCCCAACCGATTCGGAAACTGACCAATAGTTGGTGACCTTTCATTAAGTTTGTCTTCTAAACACGTCGCAAGTACCACAAAACGCCGATTCCAAATAAAACTATGTGTGAATTTTCCGTTGTGGCTTTCTGTATAATGTATCTAGTAAAATTGTAACTAAGGCGTAAGCAATGAAAACTCGTCAAAATAGTTACCCTTGAGTTTTTCGTGATCCCTGTTTACGTAGGAGATCGTTCATTGTGAGCGTCTTCGAAGTCAGAAAGGTGAAAATTCAGAGGCCAAATAACACAGGACAGAGTGAGGCATGTTGGTTAGATGAAAATACAGCCAACTGGTTAAAAAACGGCACAAGTGGAGTTGTGCGCATTTGAAGAGCCGATGGACGGCTATTCACCTGTGTTATATCAACCTAAACCGATCCGGTTGTTCACAACGCTACAGCTCCGATATTCCTGTGTGGCGTCTCATGTTTCAGAACAGTGGGTCCGTCGGCCATCAGTTCAAACCTTACTAACAGATGTGTATAATGGAACACAATCAGTCCGCCATTCAACCAACCATCCAATCAATCAGTCAGTGAGTAAATAAATAAATAAAATATAAATAATGGATAATTAACGGACAAATGAATAACGAATTCAAACACCAATCACGAGCCACTTATTTGCTCCCATAATTTCTCACTTGTACAAGCCGAAGCAAGACCAATGCATAAGGTGATGCATTAGTATTTTAATGCCCAATTGTAGGAGCTGATAAACTCACAATAAAGGCTCCACTACTACGAGCACACCACTTGGAATGGTTTTAGTGAAGCGCCACCAAACCCGACACGTAATGGTCGCCAGTAGAAAGCATTAAGCAGTTTTGCAACCTTAAAACAGTTTGGGTTGTTTTTCTTCCACTGTCAATGGTGGAACTATATACGGCTATAGTTCAGCAGCAAATTATGGGACTAGCCTGGATGGAAAAAACCACAATTAGAGCTGACACGATCTCGAGAAACCGCTGAAAACTTTGTGATCTGGATACTGATAGTTGCCCCAGTGAAATATGACGAACGTTGTGGCGATCTCGCCTTGCAAACAGGGTCAATCTATACCGTAGCACCAAGAAGCGCTTCTTATTGGGAATCAGGGGCAGAACCACGAAACTCCAACGAGTTTCGTATGAGCGATTACCTGACTAGTAGTTGGATACGAAACCGTTAGGCTACGGGCGACCAATTAACCATGTCATTAACGTGCAATCATTCACGAACCACGGAATTCCTATTGCGTAGTCGTGTTTACTGGCTCCTAGAGTGTGATGGCTCATGGGCTGAGAGGTTCGGGCCATCTATGAACTATTCCGCCTCCTGAGCGACTTATAGTTTATCGATAATATGAAGAGATTTGGAAATTTCAGTCACGATTTTTCGAAGCCGGTGAGTGCCGAGAAGCACCCTGCAGTTGGGAATTAGCAACAGTACACATTTGACGAAAATCCAGGTTGTTTCGAACCCGTGACCTCCCGACTAGCCGTTGAAGACCGAACCGTTCGGTCGCCAGTGGCCGATCGGTGTTCGTTCAGCTTATGTTCTTTTTTTGACATTTCTGTCAAATGTACATTTAACTGATAATCGAACAGAATGTCGGACAAATCCGTGGAAGAACAACCGTAGTTGATCATGGCGTAACCCAGTAATAGTTAGCAAACCCTCTGTTCAGTTTTGTTGCGGGCTGCTGTAATGGACTTGGAAATCACGTTTGGCGAAAGATCAAATATAGAATGGAATTGCTTGTTTGGCGATGGAGAGAAGTGCACTTAAAGTATGAGACTGGTAGTAGCGAGATATCCATTTGTCCAAGGGGTATACGACCAACCATTACACTTCGTAGAGGATGATGGTGCAAGAGAGCCGACTAAGTCATAGGTACTGGATTGGTTAAATGCATGCGTTCACAACAGTTTCGGAACAAGCGCACGTACTCACTCGGTTAGAAGTTGAAAATAGGGTGGTCAGAACATCGGCTCGCAGCTGGCATTTCCCCAAAAACTTGACTGATGTTGCACCCGGCGCAGAGCGCAATTGCAACATGGACGACAACCTGATAAAGAGTAAGCTCACAGTACTGTAGATAAACATACACAACATACACCAGTTCCACTAAGATCGTTGGGACCGTCCTTTGAGCTTCCGGTCGGCAGAACTGTTGGCGTTGCAACCATGATACAAGTTTAATAATACTAAAGAGGGCAACTATTTTCTGTTAGGCGAATTTAGAGGTGTATAGACACAATACACTGTTACTTAGGCCGGTGAAAGCTCTGACACCCAATGGCCAGCTTTTTTCCTTCTTGGGGCTCATCGATTAGGCGTAGTCCTCGAATTTCTGTCCATAGACATTAGCGAACACAGTATTATGCCGCTTGATTATGAAGGCCTAATACGTATTATATATATATATATATAAATTGTAGTTTGAATTCCGCTGTGAACCGGCTCGCTATAACACAATGATGTTTACGGCTTGTGCACGTCTTCACGAATAGATTTTAATTTTGGTCGTAAGTTTTAGCGGAATCAGACAGTTGTCCATAAACATGGAGACGATTTTGTGAACTGTATCGTTTCCTAAACATGATGTCTACTTCTATGTTACAAATGGAGTTATCAGGTAAAAACTAGGGGAAGGGTGAAAAGACCGCTTTGTCAACTTTTCACTTGTTCCCGTCCCAAACGGAGACTTTCGTCGAAAATTTATATTTCTGGGTAACGTGAATCGATCGATACTCTTCTGGATCGCAACTAACAGCTTGCCATCTGTAAACTGGCAGCAGAGTCTTCCCTGTGCTCACATAGCTTGGAAACCTTATGAAACCATATTTAAACAGAATAGTTTTACGAATCTTACTTCCTTGATTTGTTATGGAGCATAACTGCGTAAGATTTGAAGGTTTTACTTCAAGGGACCGCTCGACGATAAGAGTTGGAAGTCGAAAAGCGACTCTCACACACTAGGGTCAACATTGGAACTGTCGACACTTTGGAGCAAATAAGATTTTGTGCATGTATTTTCTGCAGAAACCAAGGTAAGATTAAAAAAAGTTGGAATAATTAGCCAAAGGAGCTGTCCTCAATCATTGCGAGGTTATAGTTGAGGTACTACGAAACAGTACGTTCAGTTTTACCGGTTTGATAAATGTGGAACAGGACCGACATCATTTCAAAAAAACAGTGCTTCACTTACCAAGTATGATGCCGCTAGAAATCTGCAGAACAACATGGGGATATATATCGGGGACCTACGACTGATATCGGTAAATTTTTCAGAGAGAAACCCAGTCAGCAGCCTACATGTAATCTTTGCTCCTTTTCTGATGAAAAAGTTGCCACACGTTTTTGAAGATTTTGGCTTGACTTGACTACGGCATTGTCGTATAGCTTACCTACATCGGCGAGTGTGAATATTTCGGGTTAATTTTTATATCAGAAATTAACACAACCAACTTGTACCACACTGTATAGGAAGGACACAGTTTTGGCCAAAAAGCCCGTAATATATCTATGGTGGGCGGCTTCAAATTATTGCAATTGTTCACGGTAATCGAGTGCTAGTTTATCACAACTTTTCAACATTACTTAGGAAAACGATAGATATTAGAACTCTAACTGCTGACCGAGAATTCTGCCGTTCATAATGAGGACGTCGTGGTGTTACCTAATAATTCAAGGCAATACTTGCGGCTTTACAACGAAGTGTGGCTCAACCCTTTCAAACGAACCAGTAAAAAAGGCTTTCTGCGTGTTTCAGACATCACACGTCTCATCATGCCATAATTTTTAGGCAACCACAAAGTGCACCAAGTTGGTCAATAGAACGGAGTTGCTTTCTGCCACTGAACAGTGAGATGAACAATTCATTTGACGGTAACCATGTATGACATAGATGACGAAGGACATTTTCACGGAATGTACGCTGAGCTAATTGGTCAATCAGCGCGTGGATTGGGGCTATTTTCATCTCTTTTTTTTTCAACCAGCGTTCCAGGGTTGCCTACTGGAGGACGGGTTTGAAGGCCTGTCAGCGAAGATTTAACCCTCACTCGGATGACGTGTGCCACCCTGCATAAGAGTACGACGAATGGCGTGCTAGTCGTGTTCTTGTGCAGGGTTACCGCAGTTTTATCACTCGCATGGCCTTATGTACTGCTCTGAAATTTCGCGACTACTGTGTGGGCTGGCACTCCCGATTTAAAGCCGCCTTCCATTGGCTCTATAGATAGATGAAGAGAAAAACACCAAAGTGCTGTTGATACGCCAATTTTCGGCGAAATGGAGAGTGGTTTGCTAGACTGATTGGAAGAACCTGACTGTCAGGGCAACGGATCGAAAAGGTTGTGCATTGGCAAGTATAAACAAAATAAGTCTAGAATGCTTCGGTGAATTATTCGGGGCACTTTGGCATCTGATCAGATTACGTAATTTAGGGTTAGAATAGAAGTGACCGTTCTATTTCTGACATCGAAAGCGGTTTTCTGTTTTTTTTTCTGTGTGGTTTGTGGGGACTTTTCCTCTTTACATTTGTTACCGCCTGATTTGCAGCTTGTTCTGTGAGTTTACAGATGGGAGTCGATAAAACGCACTAACCTAGTTTGAGAGAATTACGACCATTGTAAATTTGGTAAGGCATTCATGTAGTTGATTGAATGACATGCTGTGCGGTACTTCACTCCTCACGGGGTCGTCTATAGAGTATGCCTTGAAGGGTTTTATCTGATAGGATTTAGTTACATACCACTTATTGTGTGGTACTGTCTTTTAAAAGGTCCATCGCCTATTACCACCATGTAATCTATGATATTTTATATTGGAAATTTGTACAGAGTTCTTCCAAACCAGTGGGTGAATTTGAAGTTGCATTCGGCTTGTTCTACCGCTAGTGAAACATGCTAAGTAAGCAGGTAAGTAGGTAGGTAAGTAGGTAAGTAATTAAACAAGCAAGCAAGTAGGTAAGTGGGCAAATAAGTAAGCAAGTAAGTGAGTACGTAATGAGTAAATTTTGATTATGCCAAACAAACGGAAAACTACCTTTCACTATAGCATTCTTCTAACGAGACTCACTCCAGGATCGGTCCCTCTCATGGATGTCTCAAAGCGGCATTTTAAACCAGCTTCAAGATGGGGGTCGTCCTTTCTGGTGTTCATTCTAGAAGGATTACCGGGTTAACTACAAATGTTTTTAGCACAGACTAATTGAGGGATCCAGATCAATCTTATTGCTTTTCAGGGTAGTTCCGCTGAAGTAAAGGGGATGTGTTACAAGTGGTCAAAATTTACCGGGTGAGTCATGTGCGAACGTTGGTCAAATTGGAGGAATACATGCACTCCCATAAGCAACTGTGGTCAGACGAACTGAAAACCCCCGCTGTTTCTCTGGACGGTCAGCGAAATTCACGCTTATTAAGTCAGTTCATAAGTCAACCTCAGCCCTCTTTGGCTGTTGACACCACCTGTTAGGATGGTGTCTGTCATTGTGATCCAGACAACCGTCACTTAGCCGGTTGGAAGCTGCAAATCCGTGTAGACTGTAGCTGAGTTCTCTCTGAAAGTGAATTTCTTAGAAAGAAGGATATCTTTGGAAACAACTAAACGATTGCACATCTTTTACCTTGATGGTGTGGAAGTTATCTAATGGGACTGAAACTCCTGGCTACTTCGCGGTAGATTATGCTCTGTGATTGAATTGGCGAACCAGAGGTGTCCGAAACTCACAAAAAACCCCATGTTCTCTGTCTTACTTGAAAACAAGGCTTAGCTAACCAAGGCGACGATCAGGAAGTCTCATTTAGGGCTATCTTAAATTAGTTGAAACCTGACGATATGTAGGTCCTAAACGGCAGAAAGATAAATGATCATATTACAACCTGATTGATGGAGGATTTCAGTGGAACACCTATGAATATCAGCTTCCCATTTTTCTGGAGCATTTCTTGTATCTATGGGTAGATTTACAACGGTCTCTTCATAGAACGACAGAACCGAAGTATTCGGCGAATCACTAACTTACAGGTTTCGACACAAGGCTACTCGGTGGAAGCCGAACTCACAGAAACTATTTTTCGGGCCAGTGTAATTCTGCGCTGGTTGCGCGGAAATGGAACCTTATTTATTTCGTTGTGGCACAATGTGTTAAATTGCTGAGGATACGGTGTAACTTAAGGTGAACAATCGGTCTGTGAGGGAATAAGTTTCTTCATGTACAATCCCTCTCCAAACAACGATTTTTTTTGACCCCTCACTGGGTAGTTCTTTTGAAGGAAGGACTGCTCTGTGGAGAGGAATCAAACTGGTCAGAAGTGGCAGCCATAAATGACTTTTGCTGTACTCTGCTTTTTTGTAGAACTTTTATCCGCGAAAAAATGATAAATCTGATGAGGACAGCAGCAGTGTCAGTCAGTTGCATAGAAATATCCGTTGATAAGAGAGTTGTGGTGGGTCTTCTTGGCCAGAGCCAGAACACAGAAAAACATTTGGGGAACATAACTTATGTCATCTGCAGCCTCCAATGTCCTTGGTTTTATTTCAGCTGTGTTCTGTCGCTGGACCTAAACATCTAGCTTGGTCGGATCCACCAACACAACTGACGCCAGTATGTGGATGGATGACTACACCACACTCAGGCCAGTTGTTCACAGTATGAAGCAACTTTCCGATTTGATTCATTCTAAACGCTGGTTGTACAGAGAATGAACTGGCGCACCACCAGGATAGGTCGAAGTACGATCAGGATGACAATGCAGCTAGGATAAATGTTTCGCGAGTACACAGTTCAGTACCAATGTTGTTGGTGTAGTTCATACCAGTTTACGGCTTCGTAGGCTCTTGGGTATATGGATGACCTCAAGGATTTTGACTTTTAATTCTCCAATCAGAATTCCAAACGAAATCGCAAACTTCAAGACTTGAATCAAAGAGAGCTTTACTGTGCCGAAATGAACTCATTTGCAAATTAATTTGGTGTTAACGGAGGACGTCCAAGCCGAGTCCCTTGTTGACGACAATCTTCAACTGAATGTTCTGCACATCAAATTGATGGGAACCTGGGGAAATGCGCCTACCTGACGAGTCTCAAGAGGGACAAAAATTGTCGTAGGCTGTTGAAGAGATGTCATCAGCCTTAGTAATATTAAGTTCCTTCAAGTAAACCTTCCTTTGTTCCCCTAGCAACTATATGAACACAAGTTAAACAGCTTAGGAAGTTTGATAGGGTGGGATATGCACATAGTAAATAGGACGAATCTACAACAGACCTAACCTCAACAGCTTTGATCTATTGGCCCTCTTTTACTGGATAACATACGGGAAGATAGGATGATAAGAAACCGGAGACATCACGTGACAACCACTTTTTTGGGTGAGCGAAGTAAAACAATATTCCAATATCAACAGCCTAGCCTGCGCTACAGGCCAAACAACCAAATCGTCAGTCATTATACCTTCAACTACGTTCGGTGTAGAGCCGGATGTAAGACAGTTTTAGTGGATATATCCACTCGGCCTGCTGGCCATCTTCATCATCATCTTTATGGCATAAGAAAACCAATTTTGTGCATGATGAACAGAAAAGGACCAATGGGGACTGGCTGCATCCACTGGTAGACAAGTTTGGGTTTGAAAGTGCGTCTAGGCTTCCCCTGTTTACAAACCCGGAACAAGTGCTAGGGCAACGCGGATGAAACTGTTGGCACACGCAGACAACTTGGAACAGCCAATTTTTCCACAAGTCACTTTTTTCACGTGAAAGATTACGTCAGTTAGAACAAACAAGGCCAACACGCTCCGCAACGTCTACTTAATCAATAACAGGTAGGCAGGTCGATAGGCAACCAGATATAAAAGTATGCGAAAGTCGAGAGATTGAAGCTCTAGACGGTTTATCCTCGTAGCTCCGTGTCTTCAAGTTTGTGGTCTCCACTCCACTTAACCCTTGAAACTCACCTCATTTGGGATCATCTCCACAAAGATATTTGAAATGCTCATTTTGACATTCAACATTTATTCATCACCTACGGACGACAAGCAGTGTGATAAAAAAACATTCCAAAAGTCACATGGGCCTTCATTCGAAAATGAGGCCAGTCCGACCCAGAGGACGTGATATGGATGGCATGGCTGAGGGAGTGATGTGCTAACTCGTTGAGGTACAGAGCCTCGTACGAGTGACTAAAAGCTGCATGGTAGACTCGGAAGAGTACGGGTTTGAATATTGCTCTAGATTCATGACTTGTGCACAGATGACCATTCCCAACAAAAAGAACGCAGATATATGTTACTTTTCTGCTCCTTATCGTGGGTTAAATTCGCTTTATTAGTTTTTAGCTATGAGCCTGTGGCCTATATAGAGACGAGCTCCATACCAGGCTTCGACAATACTCTATTACGAAAGGTATGGTCAGCGTTTAAAAGTTCTTGATCACAGCAAGTTTCTTTCCCTCATTAGTGGTCTTGAACTGCTCATGAATGGTCGGTCACGTGACCTTTCGAATAATGGCTGAGTTGCGGAATTCGGGACAATGAATCAGCCGAGCACGCCCGTTCAGATAATAGAGTTAACCAAACTGTTGAATCCAACTTAAACTCATGATAATTCCCCCATTCGTTTGCTTACTCCGCCTATGGACTTTTGATCTCCAGTTGTTTTGCTTATTCGTACCCGTCACTCACCTTGCCGCAGAGGCCGTCTCGTCCGACACTTGTGTATTGGCATGTGTGTCTGTGTGTGTATGTGCGCAGCTGACCTACTTACCCATGCGCGTTCATGTCCCGTTTGCTGAGCCTGCCTTGACTTGTTTTCTCATGAGTTCCGTGTGATCGCACGTCCAATGAGAATCACGAGACTATCGTCGGAAGGGACGACCGCAACCCACGCTACTGAGCCATCATTCCGCTCGCCGTTGTTTGGTGTGCGGACGTTGACACTGCACTGTGCCGGTCAGTGACAGACCTGTGGACTTGTTGACGCTGCGAACGTGAACAATTGAGGTTTGTTGTACACATTTACTCACCCTTATGTAAACAGTACCGTAGAATTACGAACCCAATTCTTCCTTTTGATATTCGGGATTGTCGAACCTACGCGTCACTCAAAGTTCCGTAACGGGAACCTCAACACCGTCTTTCTTGCCAACTCTGAGTAATCAAGGTAAATTTATCACTTTCAAACAGTCAGATCACTGGTAATACATATGTGTTTTCTCACCAGATCCTATCATTCCTATTGCTGCTATCACAAACGTAGCTGCTTCCATGCAGTTGCTGAAGTACCCAAGTGCATTCCACAGATTTAACTAAAATCCCGAACTCGAATTTAGCCCTTATTCACAAAAATAGGGCTAGAAAGCGAATGCGGTGGATCTAGACAGGCTGATATAGTCTTTCATCTGTCAGTTTTTAGTCTACAGTTTACGGCCACTAAATATCAATGAAACTTGTTGCGCTTGGCTACCGCACCCGGCAGCCTCCAGGGGATTTTTAATTGGGCTATTCTGTTGGAGTCAAACTTAAATAAAATTGGCTTTCAGACAAGACAGAACGTCAGTCTAATTTATCTTACCAGCTTAGTTCATGTAACTAAGTTAATCCGTTACCTAACTAATTGGCTTGTACTTACAAAAAAAACACGTGACCGAGGAATGTTTGAAACAAAGGGATGAAGGGGGAAGGGAGTGGAACCTATTATGAACGGAAGAATGCATGTCCATTTGCAATGAGGGATTGTAAAGAACGAAGAAGAATCTTTTCAACGCCTTTGTCCTTCGCAATGTAGATTTTTTTTATAAATAACCTAGATATTACCGGTATGATTTGCTTGAGAGTAACAGAAGGTGAAAAAGTTGATAATTGTTAGATTGTGACGAGGAGAGTGATACAGACTACTTGGAAGTCGGACTTTGTAAAGTCGGGGAAAAATAGACATTCCACACAGACCAGCAAAGACTATGACCGAAATCTCGAATGGGATGTGTTGGATTTGAAGCACGGCTTTTCAGTTAAATTTTGAATCAGGGTAGCAGAAAACCAGAACAATATCTGCGACACCTGAATAGCGGAAACCTCTTCAGGCGGTTTGCATAAAAGTGGTTGCAGCAAAAGTAACATCTTAAATTTTTACCTAAAGTGGTATTGAAGTAACTTATGGTACAGTCTGCGCGGGTGGAGAAACATGCTCCCCTCACAAGTCAGGTTTTCGGAGTTCAGACCCTTGCACGGTCAAGGATATGCACTGCTGATAAGCCCAAATGGGTGCTAAGTTCAACTACAGTGATTCTGCCGTTTTTTGTACAGAATTGTAGAATACTTGCACCAGGACAGCAGGAGGACCATTCAAACGAGAGTGATGTGGACGTGGATTCTACAGATCCCGAAGCCATATGAGTTTATTCATCAAATATTTTGCATTGTTTGGCTGGATTGTTTTACACCTTCAAAGTTCGTTAGATTTTACGAAAATTGCTTTAAATTCTGCAGGATATTATTAGAGTTTTTGGTAAAAACTCAAAGGATGTAGTAACGTGGAAGATTGATATCGCTGAGTATCTTCTGACTGCTCAATAACAGTGTGCTAAGGTGAATTTCTACCGCCATCAGTTTTCGTAAACTGATGTTGCTTTCAACTGTAGACTCTCGCCAACATTGCAACCTACGTTGCATGTCCAACTTTCTCCATTACTCGCATCCTCTCTGTTGATGTATGAGGCTTACGGTTTTATGCTCGAAATAAAAAACAGTTAATTAACACAGAGAACATTTGGATCAATTCTTGCTTGTGACGATTCCAGGGTGCAAACATAAACATTTTTTCCGGTATTTGAACTCCGAAGATCATTGGTGCCACCCTTTGGGGCTAATGAATTCATAGTCCGAGCTAACATCAAACAAACTATCGTGCATCTGGTCACCTAAACGGTAGGCGTGTTGAAACCAGACTAGTATTGTGGGCAGATGTTTCTCTTTGCTGCATGCTTTTTCACAATTCCTTTCCTTGTGCTCACAGCCACGGACAATCTATGGTAGAACAGAGATAAGAGGGGAGAACGATCACGGATACCAAATCTTGCAAAAAAGATGGACGCTTACGAAGTAAGTAAGTAAGTAAGTAAGTAAGTAAGTAAGTAAGTAAGTAAGTAAGTAAGTAAGTAAGTAAGTAAGTAAGTAAGTAAGTAAGTAAGTAAGTAAGTAAGTAAGTAAGTAAGTAAGTAAGTAAGTAAGTAAGTAAGTAAGTAAGTAAGTAAGTAAGTAAGTAAGTAAGTAAGTAAGTAAGTAAGTAAGGTTGCAGTCAAATAATGTAGACAGAAATGGCCTGAAAAACACTATTGAAAGAATAAATTGACCATTTTACCCCAGTCTGAAACCAAATCTAAACTCACAACAAGGCTTCCACAGTCACAAGTCCAGTTTCTATATGGAGGAGGTTGATCTGGAGACCAACGCGTAAGGGCGACGGTAGTATAAGAAAGCAGAGTTCTGTACCAAGTCAGCTACATGAACTGCAGTAAGTGGTGCGCCCTACAGACAAAATGGGATTTATCTATGCGACTATCCAAAAGCACGATCTCACAACCCCAACCCAATAGTCACTTCATTTAGTGTCAGACAGCACAAATGGATGATCTTTTTTCGGAGTAACTGTGCCATTTATAAAAAAACGAAAAAAGGATTTTTATGGAAGCAGTTTTCTATGGACGGCCGTTTGAGGAGGGGAAAATGAAAGTGTTTCGCTTTGGTATACCTGTAGGATTCTACAGAAATACAGAACTACATCGGAGAAAAGAGGAATAAATTTCAGTGATATTGGCACAACTTTGTTCAGCGTGATTCCCTGTCTGTGTATCAGAAGGCAGAGCGTTTTGTTGCGCTCATTTAGAAGCCCCGAAATAGTAGTCCAAAAAGCGACCAGTAGTTGGTGGTCGATCTGTTCGCTGAGCTGGACAGGTCTGTTTCGCGCACTTCAACAAAAAGCAAGGTGACGTTATCAATGCATATTGTGTAGGGCAACGGATGATGGTTTAGCTGATGCGTGTAGTGCACGCGAATTTGCGCACGTACGTCGACTGCGATTAGTGGATGTTAAGCAGAATTTTTAACACTGACGGTGTCGATTCACATCCCCTGAACTTTACTCTGCCTAACAGTTCACTCAGCAGAACTGCTCATCCGAACCAGTGGTCAAAACCGAAAATGACCGTATCGCGAGTTACGTCTAGAAATCCGTGCACACCATTTCTAAACACACCAACCCAGCGCTGTGCTAAACAACAATTGCTGATGATCATGGAATAATTACAAGAGAAGAGCCATGCTCAGTAAGTATCCACCCAGAAGCTGAACAATAATCCCAATATATTACAATACCTAACATTAAAAAACTCCTGATGAAGCGAAATTTATTGAAAATTATAGAGTTTGTTGCGATATCAATGAAACGTTCTCCATAACCTTTGGGATTTGGAACGAAAATCGATCACCGATTTCGATATTCTTTGGGCTATTCAGGTAGGCTCGGTCCCCTAAATTGATTCGGTGTTTGGTAATTGGTGGAATAGGGCCAGTAGACAGTCGATGAATGAATATGTCATCTATCCCACTCATTGATTGATTGACTTTCACTAGGTTTGGCTAAAATCATCGCTGTGCGATCGATTTCTCAAAATGGAACACCATCCTATCTGTCCCAAAAGGTTGCTGAAAACTCTCTGACAGCATATGATCAGTTTTGCTATTCTTGGGACTATTCAAATGGGCTCGGTCCCTGAGTTTTCGTCAACCTTATGTTTTACGTGAACCCAGATTGCGCGAACTTCGACTTATACACTCACCTGCATGCCAATTTAGTTTTAACGAGGTCACTCACTTGGAACCCAGCTCAGTCACTCGTTTATGATGTTCTCGAGAACATGCACTCCACAGATAAATATAGGAGAATGAAGAACCTAGTTCATTGTACATCACCAGGTTCTGCGTTATTTAGGAACGTCATTTGCACGATAACTGGAAACAATCCCTCCCAAAAT
The DNA here is from genome assembly GCA_003604175.2 of Clonorchis sinensis. NCBI lineage: Eukaryota > Metazoa > Platyhelminthes > Trematoda > Opisthorchiida > Opisthorchiidae > Clonorchis > Clonorchis sinensis. Next base: position 94,286,075 of record CM030369.1, on the reverse strand, counting down.
GAATCAGTGCTATTTAATGAGATCTGAGATTCCTCAGCATCCACAAACAGGCGAATGCATGCAACAATCACCGACGATAGTCATGCTATGTCTATGTTGACGCTTAGTTTCGTTGCTTTGCCAGGCCACATGAAGACAGTCTGCAAGTAATAAAACCATCCAGTCTTGTAAGGCTGGATCCTAATATTTTTATTACTCAACGAAAGCTGAACGCAACCATTGTGATTAGTTGGCAGTGACGTCGGAAATATGTGTAAATATTTACTGAATCGTTCCCACGAATACACTGACCCCCCCGGTTGCCTCAAGTAATACCACATGATTCATTCTGTCGTGTTGAAAGAATGTTCACTTGACCTTAGTGTAAGTTTACCATAATACGAGCTAACGAATTCAGCAAATGACTGTTCATAATCGTTTTGACTCTCACTCTACGAGGCTATCGTCCGATCACTCCAGCATCGCACCCTGACAGCAACTCCCTTTTTGTCTGTCACTGTAGCAGAGGTCGTTTGCTTGCGTCTGAAACCACAGGTTGACAGAACCAAATTTTCTCAATGTTGCCTATCTGACGGCTTGAGAGTGTACACTCATGACAGAATGAGCGTCACTGAAAACCAGACGTTCTTCCGATAGGAAAGGAAATTTGCCTTAGAATATGAAAGTATGAGAATGAAACCAAAGGACTATGTTAGCATTGTGATTAGTGCATTTTCTTTTTTATCAATGGACTCATCCAAAGAGAATAGTCCGAAGTGTTACCGGATAAAACCTTTGCTTCTGCTCCTTTGCAAGTATGTTCAATACCAAATTTTCTAGCTTCTAAATTCTGTGGACAGTGACATAATTTTGAAATTTTGGCGCGGCTCCACCTAACATGACCATTCCACTACTAAAAGTGAATGTGCCGTCAGGTACTTTGAACCGAAATATCTACAGCTATTTCTCCATCGGCCCTTCACGAAATGCTCGCGAATTTCGTTCTGGAAATCCTTTAGAAGTAGACACTTTCGTCCAGAATGCCTTACTCCCTGATAAAGAGGACTCCTGTCGCCTTTATCCTTGTTCACCTATTTCATACGGTTCCGTAGAGCGGAGAAAGTTTTGTATAGCGTTTTATAACCCTAGTGAGCATAACACTTTCACTGGCAGCCATCACAGGTAAAGATGAAAAAGTGACCTTGTGATGTGGTTTCTGTGATTGAGGATTGAGTGGCGTTATATACTGTCTAAGTACGAGTTTATGGCACTACTGACCAGCCACTCCTGGCCGAACGGTTAACTGGTCAAACTACCAGTGTGGATGTTGCGGGTTCGAAGCTTCCTGGAGCTTCATGAGGTGCGCGCTGTTGTTGATTCACAGTAAAAATAAATGAGCTGCACAGTGCTTCTCAGTTTTTCAGCATAGATTTACAGAAAGAAATCCCAGTTGAATGTCCTTTAATCTCCTCACGCTACCAACAATAATGGAAGAATTTTATAAAGGTGAAAATTGTGTATGAGCGACCGTGCACGGCAGACAGTAATACCAATGCTACAAAGATCTACGGGAACTGTTAGGTGGAGAATTAATGTGCTACGTGCATTTATCCCACTCTCGTTTGAACAGTCCTCCGCTTGTGCAGGCGCAATTATTCATATGAGGGAGGGGTTGCTGCATGCTTGCTCCACTCATCATCATCATCATCATCATCATCATCATCATCATCATCATCATCATCATCATCATCATCATCATCAGCAATGCATATCTTTGGTCGCACCAGGATTTGAAGCTCAGAATACCAACACGCTAGTCACAAAAATTTACCATTACTTCACCAAAACCCGCCGACGCGCTTGAATTCTCACGTCTGAATGGATAAACTTGTTCATACCTAAGCAATGTGGTTGGATAACCGAAAGCCCTGAACGACAATTCGGGGACTGTCCTCCTGGTTGCATGGCATGTCGGCTGACGTGCCTGTCAATTGACAAGACAAAGACAGTCAATCACCGTTCGCGTCGTTGGGCAGACGGACGTAGCCATTTATGTGGTTCCGTCTTTCGCCGTTGGAGCAGTCGTAACAGTTCGAATCCCGGTACATCCGGGGATGTGCATTACTGATGAATCCTAACGGGGGCAAAACTACACAGTTTAGTGCTTCTTTCTTTGATGTTGAGTCACTAGAGTAATTGCGCCAGAACACGTAGAACAGGAGAGCAACGTGAGTATGAATTGTACCAACTTCTCAGGCAGTTAAAATTAACTTTCGCATCTTACGAACGCGTTATAATACTTATTTTGTTGTAGCCACTGAATACTGAAAAAAAGCTGGCTGCTCACTCAATTTTCGGTATTCTGTTTCCTCATGGACTCCTTCATTAGGAAGTCTCTCTCTAATGGTATTGTATGAACATGCATGACTTTTAGAATAGCCGGCTTTTTCAGTTTGATCTCACAGAACGGCTATGTAAGTGACAGGATATACTAGTGATGTTTCAGTAACAAGGCGGTAACATTGGTTGGTTTATTGAATTAGCCTGGATTTCGCTCCTCAGAACCTGCTCGCAAGCTTCTGAAACTATAAGAGTAATTACTTTGTCAAACAAAGCAAATTCAACGGAAGGAAACAAACGTCACCTATTGCGGTTATCCTCCGCTAGCTCGTTTCTAGTTCACGGGAACATTTCGATATAGCATACGAACCAAAATGACTGGAATGAATGTTCGTCAAACTAGGAAACACTTCCTTTGTCTTGTCGTGAGCGTTACAATGTTTTTCAATCAGGCCCAAATTAGTGATAAATATCTGAAAACCGTTGGATTTTTCTCATCCCGAAGAAAAAAAATTGATCCTATTTATGGGAACCAGTTGTGCTTCTGTTGCGTGCAACATATTGTGTTCGTAGTCCACCTGCGACCACAGGATTTCGGATGCTCCATAATGCACACAGCGCCGCGTGACGTATCAGCGTTAATTCGTCCCGTGAAGACAAACCTGTTGGCAAACGACTTTAAACGTCTTTAAATCAAGGAGAGGCTGTTCGCAGCATTAGATGAAAACTGTATCTCACTAGTCAACAATCTGGTGCCTAATTGATAGGTTCTGGTTCACCAGACATGAAATCCGGTTTTAAAAATGAGGAATCAAACAACGCAGCAGTCTGAACGCCAAAAGTTTTAAAACTGTTTTACAGCTAGAAACACTAGTTTTAAACTAAAATAAAGAAAACTTGAGCACAGGAGGAACTGGACATCTCCGGCGGAAAGTAATTCAAAGCGAATGGTAGTTCACACTGGTTTTACCAACCCTTAGACTTGTTTTGATGTCACAAACGTCATCGTAGTTGTAAACGCTGGCGCTGTCAGTGGGGCTTCAATACCGTATCACCAAAGACAAGTAAACTAAATGAAGAAATAAATCGCGAGGAAGACAAGTGGATAGAGTAAGTCTGATGGCATGAAACATTTTATGTTACGCACAGATGTAGCGTCACATTTATCAGAAAACAGTCTAGTGATCTAAGAGGAAGATGGAGAATCTGCAGTGAAGAATCCTCCGAATGCGTAAGCAAGGCTTGTTTCAGTTACATGAATGTTTATCCTACCAAACGGAACGTTTTGACTATCCCACAACGTCCTGAAAGACATAGATGACACATATTGACAAAGGATAGTTTATCAATTAGAACATATGGCAAACGGTGATAAAAATAGAACGTACAGGTCACTGGACTACGCTATTCCGTGAAGCGGTGACTGCAAATATATATATATATATATATGATGGATAATAAGTAGCGAAACCATCCGACATGGAAAGGTACCGAAAGCAGCCAGCGAAACACTTGAGCAATGTGCCACCAGATGGGTGTTTAAATTCCTAGGGGAAAATGCAAACCACTTTCATATGCATTACAGGTAAACAGCACGTGAACATTTTTTCAGCCACTCGTCAACGTTCGTTTGTCTCTAGCCTCTCGATATACAAGAATCACGAATCTCCAAAAATGGATCGAGGAGTAAGTCGTTTCGTGCAAATTTACTTTGTCACATTATGAATATGTATGCTCATTGTACGTTGTATCTCACAATTGGTAATTACTCCTTAATACGGGTAAGCACCTAATTGCCGTCGATCGATCTTGAAAACCTTTCTAAGTACTTGCTAATCTACTGAATTTCCTCAGGATGCTCTGAGAAGGAATTTTTGTGTGTGAAAAAATGCCAGGGCTTACCATGAGGAAATTCACCGCAACGGAAATAGATGGTGAGCAACCGCAAAAATTTTAGTATGCTGTGTTGGAAAGCAGGCTTGGCAACTAACAACGCTCAACACCAGTGTTCAAAAACAGAGGTCGATATGTAATACTGAACATTCCAGTTAGTGTAAATCTGAATCAAGCCTACTCCTATGCTACACAACAGCAATCATGAGGGCCACTTAATGATGGTCCATTACGCATAGACTGATTAATAGCCCAATGTGTACGTGTATATTAAATGGTATTAACCGAGAGCTTGTCAGCTACGGAAGCATCAGGGTAAAAACTGACCTAAAACTACGCATTTGACCATGTGTATGACTAAATAGTTGTTTTCAGAATGCACCTACTGAGCGAGCTAAACTTACTGTTGAGCCTTCTAGTTAATCCAGCTCGTCTGAATGAGCAATGACTTATCATATAGGCAGCGTTGGAAGGCGGAGCATTTTCTTCGTCTTAGCAACGATTTAGTTATACCAATGCTTGATACAGTAGCAAGTTACCTTGTTTCTGTCACGCTTTTTCAATATTCTTGAACCATACTACTGGTGTAAAGAGGAAAACCCCTCACCGCGAAGTCGTCTACTAGCGATGACCGACTGAACAGTTACAAACTATTGGACAGGAAAGTAAACGTCTGATACGCACCTTGTTTCTTAATAAGTGAACATCCTCACGCGTCTTCTTGAACTTCAGTGGATGTTCATTGACTATCACGTAAGCTTAAACGAGCGTTTCAAAGCAGCTCCTTAAGTTCCGTACTAAACCCCACCTTCCATTAGACACTGAGGCGGAGTTACGAGAAAACCACATGCTACTAGCATCCATCATCAGTGGTATCCGCCATTAAACTGGTATCGTCATACTCACTTTTGACTGATTTGCGTAATAATATGATAACAGTGCAATATAATAATGTGCAATCCACTGTTTTCTGATAAGAAGCTTGGCCGAGATACTATCGTAACTAGGGGATTAGTGTGTGTGTGATATACTGTGCGACGGGGCGCAGGTTTTGTGTTGTTTTATTGAGTTGTTATCCTCTCATCACTACACCAAATGAGCAATTAAAAATGACGAGTTGGACTCACACACATCCATCACTCATTTCAGATGGGAAAGTGTCTTACAGAAGCTTATCCATCAAACGCGCCTGTTCCGCATCCTTTCCAACAACCCCATACTCGGAGTAATTAATCCAGTGGGAATGCAAAGCCTTTTGAATGTTTCATCAAGCTTGTGTTGCCAACGAGGAAAATTCAGCATTCGAGGCTTTTACTAGCGAATTACGCTAAAAGCTGAGGCTAAACTGCTATGCAGTTTGCAGGACTCCTAGGAGCAAGCAGATTATACTAATTAAAGAAGCTTTGATGTATATACTCAGTTCATTTCGGTTCAGCTCATTTGATGAGCTATAAGCCATGTAAGAAGAATACCTTGGTTTCAACTATTACAGCTTTGATTCCCGGAAGATGGGAGATACAGCCAGACAAAGAAGACGCTGGCATGTTCAGTTAGTTCGCAAACCAGGCAGCTGCACATTGAATGCAATAACTTTGGTGCACGGATGCCAGTGACAGCGTCATTAAGCCATGTCTACCACTGTCATTAACAGTTGGCAGGTTGAGTCCCGCGATCCACATTGAAGGAATCGGAAGCTGTCGACCCACCCGAGGTTACTGGTTAGTGTTTCCGCATTTCGTTGCCAGTTCATACACTGTTTACCTCTCGGTCACTTCCACTCAGCTGAGGGCTGGGAAAAATGATCTGCGAGGCTGAAGGTCTTCTGGAATACGAAGTACATGTCTTAAATGGCGTAAACTATGAAGCGTGAGTAATTCATTTTTCCTAAAACCATCGGGCTTGCCTCAGCATTGATAATCTAATGTTCCTGCCGCACCCGACCAATGCTCTGAAGTAACTGGCAGTCAAACACCATGTGCGTAAAGGTCACGTATCTGATCCACAGAGCACCATGAGCCACACCCCGCTCTGTGCCACTGAATCTCGAACTGAGGTCACGACCGCATCGGTGTCGAATGGTGTCGGATGTTGGCAAAAATTGCCCTGAAAAGACATTTTGGATCTTGTCTAACTTGTTAATCTAATGTGAGGTTATTTTGGGTGTGACACTTGGTTCCGTCCAATGTGGTGACTAGTTTCTGTCACTGTAGATTAAAGAAGCATCCAATCAAGACTAGAGTGAATATTATTTGGCGCTGCGCTTCTCGCAAGCTGCTTCAGGCTGATGTAACTTTGAGGTCGACGGAAACAAATGGTCTAAATTTCGTGGTCAAGTGCTTGACAGCCATGGTTAGGTTGCACTTCATTCCTTCATAACAGTCTACCTGGAGTAGTAATTTCGTGTATTGAGTCATAAGGCCAGACTTCTTTAACATTTAGTATGAAACTTTTGAGTTAGTTTCCAATGGAATCTGCTTATAACTATCCTTGTGATAAACATTTGATGTGAATGCAAATTATCAGCTTAAAGTGCGTGATAGCTGAACCGAATGCCATGCAAAAAACCTTTGTACGTAGTAAAAACACTCGACTTATTTTGGACCATGGAAAATGATGGACAATGCAATCTGTATTTTACAGGAAAGGGGCAGATGGTAAATGGGTCTTATTCTTCAGTATTCGTCCTACGTGCCAAATATTCTAGGGACACTGTTTCACTAGAGATGCAGGATCGGCATAGCGGAGAAGTACACCAGCCGCGCGGAGGCAACCTTTTCAGTGTCACTTCTTTTGAATGGAGTATTTACGTATATGTGCGTATATACAGGACGTATAACATTGAACGGATTAGGACCGATGAACAATACTAGAGAGTAGGACTTGTAAACCTGACGTAAATTTGGTGGATCACGTGAAGCCGATCAGTGATTGTCCGGCCAAGTTAGAATCAGTGCCTGTAGATAACACTATTGTATGATTTGCTTGGGTGAAAAAATATGAATGACATTTCCTTCTGCAATAGAATGAGACTTGGCAGAAACGGTGAATTACTCTTTCGCACTTTATAAGGTGGCTTACAATTTGTCAAAACTTAAACACTGTGTCCGTTGCTAAGGTGGAACTAAAACACAGCTGTTTACACTGCATCCTCATCTTTTTTCTGTAACGAAGATAGATGTTTGAAAACGTGAAATTTGACAACTGCCTTGTTTTTTTTACCATCGCAGACCGTGTGCCCTTTGAAAATTGTCCTTTCTGTTTAGATTACTCGGAGCATGTTGAAAACACCTCTTATCATACAGCAAGTCTGTCAAAAGAAACGTTGCTGTGGTCTTCTAGGAGAAAATACCAGAGAACTAAGCAAACACAACGTTAGCTAGCACGATTTCACGTGAGTTGTAAATGGCGCGAGTCAAATAGTTTGAGCTGGCGCGGTTTTGTGTTGTGTGCTTGTGCCAAGTGGTTGACGCATGACGCCTGAGCTCGAAGTTGATTTTTCAGATCACAATTCCAACTTGCTCATATCTGCTGCAGCAGACCGTATCATGTGGCTAGTATTTCCACATTTTTGGATGTGTTTAGCCAGGTTGGCACGAAACGGATGGCTAAGGATGCGGCCAAAGGTCGGTGTGGATACACATGAAGAATCTTTGTAGAATATGCACGCCGTCAATACTGAGCCGGTTGTGCTTGAATAATTAATGGGAACCCATCGCTGATTTTCCTTACAGGTTGTTTGACTTGATTACATTTCTTGAAGCAGCATGAGAGTAGCGTTTGTATTCTTTGACGGTTAACTTCAGCTGTGTTCTAGTTCGCCGGATGTGGATAGCAGCAACAGGTTTAGTTGCATTGTGTGTTTGGGATGATCCTGAAGAATGTGACTTGCTGGGTCGGTTTGTTCTGCAGAATCTCACGAACTTTTCTAAAAAACAGGTTTAAAGGGCTGCTAATGACTATTTTACCTATATCTCTGGATGGTTTGCCAATTTGAATTTTTTAGTAAACAATTCTGAGACATCAATTAAGCCGTAATTTATGTGTTATAAGTTGTTCAAGGTAATATAAATATTCTCGTTCAGCTTGGCAAAATTGACTAGTCGGTCCGCACGAGGCATTTCTCCGCAAACTTTTTGTCCAGCTGTTTGACAAGTTCAAATCTGTTCCTTGAACTACGGTGAGACAGCGGTTTTTTGATAGGTTAGAGAACCCCCAAGCCACTTTAGTCACAATTTATTTTGTTCGTCAACAGAATTACTCCCGGCTTCTGCAGTACGAGAAGGTCATATACCCATGTGCAGTGAACTGTTTTACGCTTAGAATAATGCAGCTGAACTCATCCAGGGTAACTCATGTTCTCTGAGACCCTTTATTCGTATCCATATATAAAGATAGGCTTACGCGTTACTGTCTCTCTTTTTCAGCCCCATGGAAAATTTTGTTGTATCATTTATGGATGTCCTGTTTTAGCCATGTGGTCTTTCCGTCTAGCAACCCAGTTTCGGCTACTTTATCAGGACACAATGTAACCAGTTCGGCGCTGGAACCTAGTTGGTTTAAGCCAGATACATTTTTTTTATAAAAACAGAGTCCCACAGTGAAAAGTTGATTGCCTTTCATTGTATCTCATAGGTTTTAAGGTTAAGCGTACCATCTTGGTTTGAAGTTCATTCTGCCATTCCAGGGAATACTTCATCGTGGGTTGGCTTAAGTATCCGGAGGACTAGAAAATAATTTTCAATCATGCCAGAATTTGAAACATGACTGATTTGGTGAAATAAACCCATTGGCATTCAGACGGTCGAGCCCTAGCGGAATCTCTCAGTTACGACTCTCTGACTGTGTGTGCCTCACAAAGGTCACCTGACGTTTTAGTTAGTACGATATTTGATAATTACAATATATATTTACTGACATAACACCTATTACGTAAAAGGCTACTCCAGGGTCCGCTACCGGTTTCGCTGATTGTCGAGGTTATCAGGTAGGTGCGAACCCTAAGGACTACCCCTACCTGAAGAAATTATAAGTAGTGTAGTTCAAAGAATGAGAGTAATTTCTCCTCCAAATTTTTTTTATCGTCGTGGAGATGTTTTTTATTCACTCCTAAAAAACTGGGGTTCCAGACACTGAAGGATGTGGGTTCAACCAAATTTGCATTATCAAGTTCTATTGTACTATGAGTTGACTAAATGAGACATTGTAATCTGCATCAAATATCTAACTGTTTGGGGGAACTTCGCAAGCAGTACATAAGGTTTACTTTAGCATTCCATTATTATTTCATGAAGTTGGCTGCTTTCGAGCATTGCTAGTCATTGTCTAAGCGCCCCTTTGCTTCCGCGCATTTTCGAGAACGGTCTAGGAGGCCCACAAGCCAACGGGAGTGCGTGTGAAAAGTATGCTTGTTCATAGACTGAATGGGCAGAAAAACGCATATTATCTCTGGGTTTCTTATGCAAGCCGCCTATGCGTGGACTGACTCTACTAAGCGGTTTCATGTATCTTTACCAGCTTTCGAATATATACCGATAGCTCAGCAAGCTCTGGAGATTCCGTTTGGTTAACTTCTTAACCAGGTAATATTTTATCAATGGCGCAGTCACCTCTGAATTGTCGTTTAACAGCGAGAACCATGCGTACTTCCTGTAAGCAATCTTTTGTTTTAATTAGGATGTATATTCCAGGTGAAGAATTATCAAATGGTCCATCTGTCGTAGCTCTTTTATCACGTTGTAGTGTCTTGCGTCCAGGAGACTGCTACTGCACACGAGTTGATGGAAGTCGGTGCGAATTAGTTTGGCTCAAAACTAGACTATATCGTTATCATATTTTGCAACGAGCTCTCTCACTTGATCGTACCTGACTTCGAGCTAAACTTGATTGCTGAAATTATTCAACTTCATTTGTGGGAGCTCAAACTTCGAGCCAAGTGACAACAGCTCCATCTGGGGGCGCATAAACTGAGCCTGTAAGATTATGAATGCGTTTCATAGAGTCAGTGTAGAACACGCGCACATCAGCTGCGGGTTTTATGTGTACAGCTTCTGGCCGCATCTCTGAATAGTCGCCCTACAGAAGTTTTCAGCTGTGAGTAGTCAAACAGGTCCATCGGAATCGATGATGAATTTCTGAAAATCTTTCCCTTCATCCCAGCAACCTTCAAAGGGTTCATTATACTCACTGGTAATTTCTGCTCTCATAAAAACTTGTGAAGCTTTGTTGAACAAAGTTTTGAGGACAAGCACACTTTGTACAACTTAATTTGGGTCCGTTAAGCCATATTCGTGCAAAGCACAGGCACAAGCATATCCACCAAATATGCACTAGGGGCCTGAAGATTCTTTCTCAGAGATTTTAAACACTAATTTCCCATTGTTTATCGTGCCAGCATCGAGGAAGTTGATGTATTACATTTCAAGCACTCGTTTCTGGTGCGCGATTTAAATGGGTATACTATACATTTAAAAGGGCTAAAATAACACTGAAGTGACAATGGTTGAAGTTAGTTCTAGTTATCCGTAACAAAGCAACAAATAGAAACCACTCCAAAACCGTTTGTGCACACAAAACTAGCTTGTGAGCTACCAGCCAGGATAATCGACAGAAGCTACGGATTTCAATTTCTTTTCAACAGCGTTCGGAACGAAACTGTCGGTCTCTTTGGCGACGGGTTTGTAGTGAAGATTTGGCAATGGGTGAAGCCAAGTCACAGTTCAATCTTTGATCTTTTAGAGTCCTTTGTACCAATGCTAAAACATGGCATGTCTTATTTTCGACCATGCATTTTCATGGAAACCGATCTGCTTGGATGATGAAGTTGTCCCCAGAATATCAAGTGGACTGAAAAATTACATGAACCACATCTAATTACAACGAACTACGACCGCCATTTTGGAGTGTATTCTGAATTAGACAGGATTGCTTTCTGCTGTGGACTTGTTCTATGTCCGATTTCACTTTTTACCTTAGGTTGCTTTCTAACAGATCTTTGAACAGCATAAATAGGTATATATCTTTTTCTGATTTCTGCGCTTTAATTTACTGGAGATAAATCCTACTGTGTACGTCTATAAAGGGTATAGCTTTGACACTGGGAGTCAGCCTTCCTCTCAAAATCACCTCTTTCAACCTATCTGCACTATAAATTCACTGCACCCTGTGAGATAGGGTTTTGAGCGGTGTGTAACTTTAACCCGTCAGTTCAAAGCCGTAGAAACGTAGCTTTTGCATGTAAACTTCAGAGGTGCCAACTGTTCAAGGGACATTCTGGCAAAATATTTGTATAAAACCTCAATAGGAGGTTACATGTGGATTGAGAAATGCCTATTATTTTTGTTCATCTTGCCATAGGCATGTTAACATCCGGTTTAACGGTTTACAATGTTGAGTAAGAAATTTTCTAGGTCCAATTTGCAGGTATGCTTTACCGTTTCTGAGTAATTAAGTGTCTATAAATCAATGCAATAATATGATTGAAACCATGAGTAATTTCTCGACCTTAATCCTGAACAGTTTGAGATAAGAAACCTTGCGAAACGTCGGCCTGATTTTATCCAGGTCCTTGCTCACTCACTGCACCCAATGCGAGGCTGCTGAGGACGTTTATATGCATCGTTTTCCTGTTAATTGGGGGTAACATACCTATTATTTATGTATTCACACAAAGTCTGCAATGGTTGTCACCAAGGTTAGTGAGCTACCACATGGCACGACTTCTTTAACCTTTTTTTATCCAACAATTCTCCTGAGACCTTTATGAAAGGCGCACTTGGTACGTTAACTTGGAGAGAGAATTACCATTCGAAAATACGGTTCTCTGTTATTGTTAGTAATGTGGGTAAATCGTGGAAAGCGTTTCACAAGATGCTGTTTTGCTTGGATGAGAAGTAAAACAGTCAAGCAAAATCAGCTGAATGTCATTACTGAGTATGCAGTTTTTACAGGGTTTCACGAATTGTGAATTGCGGAGGGAATTCATACCTATTGTACTTGCATGAACTAATGGTTAACTAAATTACGCTGAGGTCGATATGTCTCACTCTCAACCCAACATACGGGTCCAAACTGTGGTTTACTAGAATGACGTAAAATGGTTTCAATTACCAAGAGTCTTCCAATATCTTTGCAACTGGAGCGTATCAGTTCCGTCTTAAGGTATCAATTTTAGTTCGGATTCAGATACACTTCGATCGTTATCATCACTCTCTTCACAGCTGTCGAACCCCATGTACTCATCGCGTCTACCTATCCTGCTGGCGTGGACCACTGACTCAACAAACTGTCCCGTTAAATAAACTAATCCGTGAAGCCTAATCAGCTGTTACTGAAAACCGCGAAAAATGTGTCCAGATTTTTACAAGTTTGCTATTCGCCGATCTACTCGCTGTTTTCTATTGGTCGTTATTTTTATTGTCTGAAAACGCTTCACATAATACCCACCGGTCAGCCCACGCAGAAAGCTATCCCCAATTTGAAAGGATACAACGGAGTGTGCTATTTTCATGGGAGTGTGAAAATAGATTCAACCGCATAGGAGGAAAATTTTAAATTTTCAACACAAATTTACACTTGTCCTAATGTCTCATTTCTCACACTCCCATCACAGTCCAGTCTCGCCCCGTTTATCTTCACACAGTGCCTCACACAAAACGTCCAATAATATCCCTCCGTACATGTGCTCAACCAGATACCTCGAGGCTCCAGCGCAGAATCCTGTTTCGCATACCGTCACCACACATAATGATAAATGCACGCACCACATATTCACTCCGGAGTCACTTGAATACATTCCTCAGAAGCAGTCCTCCAAACGAGAGTGTTGCATCAAGACCAAGTTCTACACGAAGAAGATTGTTGCCTTCCTGCTCTCACACGTCGGCCTAGCTTCACTTGTTGTTTTGTATACAATTCTTGGTGGTTACGTATTCTGTTGGCTAGAGGGATCAGCCGAGAATAACACACGAATATTGGTTCTTCAGAATAGAACACGGCTTGTAAACGAACTCATACGGTTAAACCAGTACACACAGGCCAAATTGTTAACTCTGTTTGAGACACATGTTGCCAAACAGGTCAGTGAAGAGTATTACCGTGTAAGGCTAAAGGCAGCGTCTGGAACGAGCGGTGACTGGCCCAAAAACCTTCCAGATATTTCTGACTGGAAGGTTAGATCTCATGCCGATCGGGAGAAACTAACAGCTGGTCTGGCATGGTATCTGGCTGGATTAGGTTGGCCTCGAAATATTGTCCCCCCATCATGGTTCAACCAAGAAGGTATTTCGCCAATAGAACCCATAGCCGATCAGAGTTACAAAGGAGACGCTGAAACAACCATAGCAAGTTTGATGAACGCAACCGGCCAAGTAGCCAACCTCACCAGCCGCAATACGACAAACCCATTTCCTCTTGATATGTTAAATTTTTTACCGGAATCGATTCTTGGCATTTCCACCGAAAATATTATTCTACCTCTCATTGTTAACATAACCAAGGAGGTTGAATTCAAATGGGAGCAGTTGGTGGAGACCTATGCGAGAAATTTGGTTAGCGCAATCAAAGACAAGGGTTGGAATGGAGCTGATGAAGAATTGGGTTGGAATTCCGAAGGAAGCATTTTGTACGCAGTGACCATAATCACCACGATTGGTAAGTTCACAAAAAATTGGCGACGCATTTATTGCTTACGTATAAGCGCCACATAAAGCATGTGGTACAGTTACCGTCAATGGAATCAAGTGCATAGAAAAATGTCCCCCTGGCAATTTGGACCAGCATTTATTCTGATTATCTGGCTGTTGTTTCGATCAACTGTCTGCAGCATCTTAAGAATGGTCCGCTAGCTAGTTCTACACAATCTGTTTACATCTGGGTTTTGATTTCCCTGAACGTTAGCAATGTAAAACCTTAGAGGTAAATAGGCAAAACATGCATAATCAGAAATTTAACAATTACTGTTAACTCGTCTACTGAAATAAGCATAGAGGAACCTGCTTAAAGTCTTGTAGCAGCCTTATCTAACGTGTTAATGGGTAAGTTAAAAGGAAACCAGCTTAAAGACAATTTCGTATACTTTAGGGCGGAACCAATAAAGTTTCAACATATTTTTATCGCCTGATGGAGAACCAGTACAAACTAGATTTGCCATTTAATACACAGACAGAGAAATTAGCGAATAAGCTCCCTGATTCGTTTGTTTCAGACGGTAAGAAGAGATGATATAGGAATTAGAAGTATTTTGACTGAAATTTCACCAAATATGAACAGCATCATAAGACGTCTGATGGAATTATTCGCGTATTCCAGGGCGATTCAAAGACTATGATTACATATGTAAACTATTTGACGGGCTAATTTAGCAGTTGAACTTGTAGATTTAAATATTTTGAAGGTGGAGTCTAAGCTTGATTAATGATACTTGGCTGGTGGTTAGGTAACTTAAAGTTGTTTACTTTTGTGGAACTGTAAAGAAACCCGGTGACTGAAGTTTATAGCATCTAACATCCGACATGAATGATGATCCTTCCGGCTGATAAGTGTGTAAACGGGATCTCATAGACTTATTTGGCGTTATTCGGTTATCCCCATACTGCTTGTTCATCAGGTTCCAACAATTTTGGCAACTAGCTTTCAGTAAAAGTACTGAATTCTGGTGCAATTCAGTCTATGATTACGATGAAACTGGCGACAAAAGTAATCAACTTTAATCTGGCTCCAAACAAGAAGCATTTTGTTGTCAGTACTCTTGGAAATTTTTCTTGATCCTGAAACACCTAGCAGGTACTTTTCAAGTTATTGAACCTGTATAACTAAATAACAGCTTACTGTGTTCTTCGTAGTCCGCCTTGCGCTAAACATTTTCATGGCTAACCCAGATGTGCACAGCAATGCTTCTTGGCCATTGGATCGATTCATGGTAAATAAATTTCAAAACCACACCTGGTCCTTTCGAATTACTTACCGTTTTTTCTTACTAACGAAATTTGCAGAACGTAGCCAGCTACCCCCAATCTAGTGAAAATTCAGTGAGTTACTATCTCAAATTTCCATTTTTGTCGGCAAAAACTGTAGTGAACTAATAAGCTTTAAAGACGCAGCTGAATCTCTTAAACTTTTGCTTACCACCGGTCCGTGGGTACACGTTTATGGGTGCGGTGTTCAGCACGTTTAGATTCGTACACGGGATTCTAATCTGCTACCGTAGTTCATTGTAAGAAGTACGTCAGATTTCTTTTTTAGTTGTGGAAGCTTCTGGGCCCCGAAGTGACAATAAACTTTTGCTTGTATTTTTGATGTGAAATATGGACATGCTGTGTAGATCTACTTTGCAAGGCAAACGAACGCGGGGGAGTGGTAAACACGGTCTAAGCTACATGTTGACTTATTCAGGCAGTCTGGTGAGGACGGTGGACGTCGCTCAGGATCTGGATTTGGTCGATTGTTTTAGAAAAAATGTGGATGGATCGCAAAAGCCTCGGTTTATTGGGCATTTTTGCCCCTCTTGATTTTTGTTGGGTGGGATCGGATACACTTGCTTTGGTCACGGGTCCTGGATTTCTTTACCCTGAATCCCGCGTCCAACATTTAGCCTATGTGCAGTGCCGCACTTGGTCCAAGACAGCTCTCCGGTTGTTCTTTCACGTACAACTGATGTCCGACTAATGACAAGAGCTTCTATGTAGCCATTCTCTTCTGTATCCTGCCACACTTCCGCCAAATGATGGCAACTCTTTAGCGAAACTTACATCAGTATTCGTCAAGGTTTCTGGAAACCAGGGCAAAAATGCCATCCAACTCGGTGTTTTGATCAGTCTGTCCGCTCCTTCCCATAAAAGTCGGAAAATCTTCAAATTCCAAGAGTACAGGCTAAAAAGGATTCCAAAAAGGCACTTCCTTTAGCTTTTAGAAACATTGGGTGTAAAACAACTCCAGAAATACGTAAGAATATTTATAAATTAGCAGTCTTTGATCCGTGATTCCGGTTTAAAATTCCTGTATGGTCTAAATGAGCAATTATATTTAGTACGTGGTAGTAGTATGTTAAATTACTAGGATTATGTTAATTATACATTTTGTATAATTTGATACGGCGTAATTAGTGTATACTTAAAACCAAACCTTATTTGCTGAGGTTTAAATTTATATACTTGTTATGGTAATTTTTATGGATTGTGTCGTGAAAACTGAAATATCTTGCTCATTTTTTTCACTGTTTGTCGAGAATGTTAGCATTCAGTAGATCGAGTGGAGTGTTTTTCTGAGATAATTATTGCTGATAAGTTTTGCACTTTGTTTACAGGAGGTTTATATGCACGCCGTGCATCCTGTTTAGGGGCAAGAATTTTGTTTAGGAACACTTTAGTGTGTTGCAAATGTGCTTCAGTTGAAAATTTATTGTTGAGTGGCTTTCAAAGTAATATACATCATGACCATGTCGCAGACAGTGTTTATTTTGCACCCAAATGTTGCGTGATATGACAACTCGCTTTATCTAAGTGTCGCCGAAGTTTCCGAACATGCAACTTGATTGCACTGCGCAGATACTCTTAACCTCACTATTATTCGTCCTGTCGCACTGGATTGGGGGGTTTTTGGTGCCAACTGGTACGCCATGAATGACCAGAAGAACTCTGACTGAAAGGTTGTTGGTATGCAGGGAACCTACAACTCGTTCAACCAATGAACCACGTATTCAAAACAAATAGAAATATTTTAATAGCACCGACATATAATATGAGATCACCAAATAGTTTGCACCTGGTGACTACGGATCGGAGTGAATTCTGGTTTAGTTTATGCGGGCAATCTGATCGCTCGGGAGCAGTTAATAACTATTCCTAAAATTCCACGATCATTACGGAGGATCTGATAATGTCGATGCTTAATGACCGATCAGAATTAACACTTGATTACTCTTTCACGGTTTGAGTTCCCAGAAAAGTACAACGCGAGAAGCATTTCGATTTGAGCCAAAGGATCGAAAAGTCGACCCGGGTCAATACACCTTTTGTGGCCTGCTGAATGACCCTCAAATGGGGCAAGAGTACAAGTATTCATAACTACGATAAGAAGAAGAATCATACAAACTGGTATCAGGAGGTCATCCTTGATAAAATACGCGTGGTTTGCTACCGTGTCTGTTACAGTTTTCTGTCCATGAGATTCAGTTTACATGCTAATTAAATTTTCGAACTGGAACAACTGAAATATTGTGAGAAGGACTAGGATGGACCAGCGTGTGTATGCTGGTTGATGGCAATGAACAACTTTCATGGCAAGCCGCTTGGAGACAACAATTGCTTGGATGCGATTGGACAGACCGGGGATTTTCTAGCGTATTCAGAAAAGCACTTTGGGGATGGTGCAATAATAAACTAACATTGTTCTCCAAGACTAGTTGGGTAGGAATGAATATGACTTCTGGAGAGTTAACTCCAGGTGGACGAAAAAAGAATTTTTTATTCGGCTTAAAACGACAACAGTGTGAATATACCGATAATGATTGTGCACACAGATCTTTCTGAGGCTAGACTGAAAAACAGGTTGCTTTGGAAAATGTTTGCAGGGGATAAACGGTAGGTTTCCAAAAAGGCCGGGTGGGACTTAGAAGTTTAGGTAAACGATGCAGATGATATTTCACACAAGTATCTAATCACGTTTGTTCTGGATTCGCGAGAAAGACTATGGACGCGTTAGATTGCTTCTTTGAAGTTTCTTCGACTAATTTGGCGCTATGTTTAGAAAACTTTGTGGTGCATAAGTGAAAAGCCAACTAGATGACAGCTGGATGAAGGTCCGTGCTTTTGAAAGCAGTTGATATCTGGCTATTGCATGCAATGAACTGTAAGTATTCACATCGAAAATCGGTTATATTTTCCCAGACTTACATCTGCAAAGAGCTTTGTTGTAAAGTTTCCCATTATGTGTACCAAATGCATCACTACGGTGTGAGACCGCGTTTGGACTGTACTCTGAACTTTGGTTCGGGATGAGTAACATACGTAACCTAAGAACTAAGGTCGAAACTCTAACCTGATTAGTGTACAGTTAGTCACGCACTACGACTAGTATAAGTACCTATTTGGTTTCGGGTATATTTTGTTTGTTCTAAACATTTGGCAATAAATGAGCAGTTTGTCCCCATTGCTCACCATTGCCTCATGAAACAATCCTGGTAGAATTCGCTTTTCAGAGCTCTGCACTATAATGAAACGAACAGAGTCGGACTGGTTTCACATGGGTGTCTCAGTCGTACACTAGGAATTCGTCCGGCAATTCACATGTAACTCGTGAACTTATAGGATGACCTATGACCAAGCATCTGATACGTTTTGGACTTTGAACTATAAACAATGAGAAATGCTCGTGAATTTCAATCAGTTTTCTATATTCATGAGCAGTACTCATTCGAGCGGTACATCTTTGGACTTCCATACTTCCCTTAACGAAGCAAGTTGGACCACACTAGTGTAACCAGCTGTCACTGTAAAAAAACCCAAAATTTCCTCCATCCAACTGTAAGACGATCAAAAGTTGCGTTCGCCACTATTTGAAAGTTTTGAATTTTCCATTTACGACTACCATGACTACCATCTTCTTCCATATAGCGCTACTGACAATAATACAGGGTAAAACAATGAAAACTATCGGTCATGTATGTGAGTTAAGGACACCCACTTGTCGGCGGTCAAATCTGTTACTAATAAAGCCTCTCTCCGGTTACCACAAATGCAGACATTTTCTCAATTCTCCTAGAAATGCCACTTTTGACATTTGGGTTTCAAAACTCGATGGGAGAGCCTTACATAGACGTAGTGGAAACGTGAACCGCATTCATTGGCACCAAAGGTTAAAGTCACAGTATTTGCATCCTGCAATGTTGAATCTCCCATGTTCATTTGAACTTGCAGTCAAATTAGATTAGCTTGCTACGTAACCTTACGCGCGAAGACAACGCGCCGCTCCTCTCTGCTAACACACTGCTTCAACAGACAACATCTGCGCTTCGTTAATTCCAGTCACATTGACCTTGGAAATGAACCGAATTAGGAATATTCGAATGTGATTGTTGCATTTTAGAGCAAAAGCTTCCAGTATATGATCCACTTTAAGGCTTTCTAACTTGGAGATTAGCTTTTGAAAACTGCAAGCATCTGTTGGGCATCCTGTTGGGCACTGATCAAATTTGATTCAAATTTGTTCAAACTGGGAAAAAGCAATGCCACCGTTCTAAATGAAGCGCGTTTATTTCAAGTTGCATATTCGACATCATTTACTCCACAAGCAGTACGGAACAAAATCTTATTCATCCTTGAGCTAACCGTTTCTTAGCTATGCTTGAGAGCATTCTAAAGTCCTGATTGCATCACGTTTTCTTTGAAGGTATCGTCCATTGAATTTACGTGTTGTTCCCTAAAATGACATATTGGGGAAGGTTATACAGTGTTGAACAAATTAATAAGGGAGGAGAACTGTTTGCTTAAGCCAAATAAACAGCGGGCCGATGTTTTACACTGATAGACCGAGAATTACTAGACGCTTTATACTATCCAAATGTGTTCTGCTTTAATGTTACATCTCTTGAGATGCTAGTGGGGCTTCAGTTATGAGTTAGGTGAAAACGCTTGGGAGCTTAATTATAAAAGAATGTTTCATTAAATTAACTTATCGTACATTGAGATATTTTACGCCGAACTGTGAGGTAACTTTTACGCAGATGACAGTCGCATTTGAGTTTCCAGTTAACACCACCGTGCCGTCTTTTAAAAGGAACTTCCAACGCAGCCATTATTGTTCACCTCTAGAAATTTGCCAACTGAATAGAGGTCCTTCTTTGATAAACCACATCAGAGGTAGAGAGTGATGGTCTCTTGAAGCATTGCCCGTGAGC
This sequence comes from Clonorchis sinensis, assembly GCA_003604175.2. Lineage (NCBI taxonomy): Eukaryota > Metazoa > Platyhelminthes > Trematoda > Opisthorchiida > Opisthorchiidae > Clonorchis > Clonorchis sinensis. The sequence goes on along the minus strand of CM030369.1, from coordinate 94,265,974 downwards.
GGAACTAAGAAATAAGTGTATATTCACATCACTCCAACTCAAATAAGTTTCGGGTCTGTCAGGACACGGTTGTTTCGGCTAGTTTAGGGAGAAAAAGGAGGCCACAAAAGTTAGTTGCTCTTCGATTAGGACATATTAGCAGTGCACATTTATGGGCGTACTGAAATTTGAACCTCGGATAGTTGACACTCGGGGCAATCGAGTTACTCAGACTCCATCAGCACAAGCTGATGGAACCAAGAACAATAAAAATAAACCGGAAAGAACACTTAAGGTTATGCAATGTGATTGGTTTGCCCGACAGCTCAAGGTATAAACCGCGGTGACACTTACTATCTGTATGCCCTACTGGTGGGCTCTTATCGGAAGAAGTAGGATACTTTCCGGCTTTGCTGTGTGAAATAACCGATACAGGGGGTGGACCACTCAAATCAGCGCCAGGAAAACAGCTCCACAAAAGTCCCCCAATATCAACAGTTGAGTTCATGGAAAATGTAAATGCGGGTGAGCTATTTCAATGAACAAGCTACATAAACCAGGTCAAAGAAATGTTTAGCAACCTCGCCACTGCTGCTCAGTACCATTCTGCTTTGCTTTGCATTTGACATAAGGACAGTTTACCAACCCCCATTTTTTACTTTTGGATGTCTGGTTTCAGTAGGTGGGGTTTGATTGAGTGAACACCCTTCCGAACCTATTTCACTGCATCTGTAACTACTCACGAACCATTTCGATAATCTTACCGATTCGCGATTTTTTTCATCTCTGAATTTCTCAGTGCCAGTTGAACTGTTTTGTCAGTAAAATTCTGGAACACATCATTACACCCTACCGGCTCTGTGCATTATACTTCTCAGTAGTCTAGAGAAGGTTCGCTACCGTTGCTTTCGTACAACCTCTCCAGTATCCACAGATAAGCAAAGAAGGGTTGCATTCTTCTGAGAGAATTAAAAGCGTAGGTTCAATCACTGAATCAGGAGTAGTCCGCTGTATAAATTAGAGCCTCCAGTTTTCGCACATTAAAAGTTCACTGCATTGAGGCTTCTGCTACAAATTCATAAAAAACCGGAGTTCACTCAATAACTGAGTAATTTTGCATTGTGGCGATCACATTTGTCTCCAAGCCGAAAGTGGGACTGAATTTAGACAGCTATTGACCGATGGGGCCTTCACTGCGTTTTTACTGTTAAATAGCCGGCTGAAATTAAAGACCGTGGTCACATCCGTGGTTTTCGTCTGAGAGCTAAACACCTGGTCATTTGTGACTGGTCAGACAGTCGATAAATCCTTAGGAACCATTTAGTCGTGTTTCTATTCAAAAATGGTTTGCGAACCTGTAACGCCAGATAAATTGTACTTTTAAATTGCCATCCCTTAAAGTCCGATATAAGCCACCTCATATTCATATTCATATTCTTTCAGCAAATTTTTACTCACCATGTAACCACAGTTTTCATTTGCTGGCGTCACTTTGCAAGAAAGCTGAACAAAATGTTTAGTAAAAGCTGTTGAAACTTTCTTATTTGGCCTAATGTGTTCCGTGAATTAAGAACACGTTCTATTAGGCATCCTATATCTTACGCGTCGTGGAAGCCAGGAATAATATAAGCAAGCAGCACAATGAATTATGACATATTCGTGAATCCCATGGAAGATTATGTGTATTGCTTTAGGTGGGTTAAATATTTTTAGGGTTTATTAAAACCAGCTTGACTGGATTGGCTTCTATACGAATTGGTTTCTTTCCCGTATTTTCATTTTCCTTGGTCAACCACCGGTTTAAACAGAAACCGAATTCGCACAGACACTACGTGGTACAAAAGGCATCATTTTACAAGAAAGTATCTTTTCATTGTTGGAGCAGTACTAATGCGACCAATCACAGTGGGCGTTGCCACCAATTCTGAGGCTCTCCTGGATCAATGGGACACACGTCTTCTCTCAGGTTTTGGAGCTGTTGAAATCGGCACCTCACAGACTCAAAGGTGAAACTCCAACCGTTAATAAAAAGCTGGTTCCAGTTGACACCGTATTTAAGTAGACAGCACTAATCGTTGTTAGTATTCGGCTTCTGCTCGAGTGCAGATACGTTTTTACCTGTATTCCTTCATCCAGGATTTAAGGGCTACTTTCACCAAAAGCGCTCCCGTCAGGTGCTGTGTTTACGATGGCTATTCTGACATTTCTGATGTTTTGGATGTCTCTACAGGAGGTCACTTCGTTATCCGCCTCATTTTTACTATGAAGTAGCTTACTAATCTTACTGCGGATGGTATATACAGCGTAAAATAGGGATGTCTGTGGTTAAAGTCAGGTGAATTCAATAAAAGCAGCACTATCATGGACTATTCTGATTGCGTCTGTGCAGCTTTCCTACTAGGTGTAAACTAATCACTTGATCGACTTGTTATTTCTTCAGTAGGTCCTTGAAGCTGCACGGATCCTTTTGTAGGATGTCAGTGGCTTAACCAGCTTTGCAGAAAAAGAATTTATTCGGACAATTAGAAAAACGCTGAGTCTCCCCGATCACCTTGAATATGACAACCGGAACAACATAGCTGACTTCGGAATTCTTTTTGTAGGCTCTCATCCGTCGTAAAACACTGGAAGTAGGCAAAGTAACATATAACAACTACAGAAAGGCTTTTAACTATGTCTCACGTAAAGTGGTCATGTCATTAAAGCCATGCTAATCTCAGGGTCACAGGTAGCTATTTGTGAACGGAGCGGGCAACTCCCCCCTGAAAGTTCTAATCCAAAGAAACCCAGATGGTGGATTGTTACGTTCTGTGTAACTGAAAGGAAAGGTATTTTCACTTTTCCTTGAATATTCAGCGTTTTGCAACTGTTCTCTGGTACACCAGAGAGCTGGCACACCAGACTGACCTGAACAACAGATAGGACGGATGCAAGAGATTTAGCCATTCAAAGGTGCAGTGGGGTTGAATAATTACTCGGATGATCATGTGGAGTAAGAACTTGAAAGCACGTGATAATTGACTCCACTGATAACCATCCCAAGGAAATCGGCGTTCCCTGGGCTTTAGTACGTCACAGTTGTAGAGCAGAGGGGAAGTCTTGAGATGCGGACCAGAAAAATCCGCGCAAAACGTCGTGAAATAGTTCAGAGGTAACACCCTTTCGGTGCCTAACAGCCATGTCACCAGAAGGAAACGCGAGAGTTGGGATACTGCCAAGTTTCCCGAGCCTAGACAGGGGAAGTCGAGAGACAGAGGTCGGGTTCTAACCACGGGCCTTTTGGTCAGTAACTTCACGCTCTTACCACTGAGCCATCTCTCCCCCATACGTCGTGATGTGGATACTAAATTGGTTTCAACCCATAGAATGTTCAGTCCGTTGTTTGAGAAGTGCATTATTGCAACTGAAAATTTCGAAACCATTATTGATCAACCAGTCGGAGTCAAAGCTGTTATTTCAGGAAGATAGCTTGACACTCGAATGAACTTGGTTTTATTGACCGCATCACAGAGTGGAGAACCCTGTTGCAACTGTGGTTTGTTATTTTCCCCATTTTCCCCTGTTTTACAAGCTTTGCGGCAGCTAAGATTGCAGAAAGTGATTTTATGTTCTCATTAAATTATTCCGACTAACAGAAAACCGGACGTGAGGTTGTGCAGATCAACAAGCGGTTTAGCAGCTGCGTAGAGGATAAACCTAAGACGTGAAGATACAGCAGAATAAATGAAGCTCACACTTAATTATCACCTCTGTTTTGCTTTACTTTTTGACTACGGCTAAAGAACCCCGTCCATATTTGGGAATTTACGTAGGCAGTATTCAAACTGCAGACCTGTACGGATGTTTTCAACAGTCAGCGTATCATAACACATTGGTTCGTCCAAGAAAAAAAAAAGCTGTCGGCACCGCCCAAAGTTTTACTGGTCTTCGCAGCGTGATCCCTTTGCGAAAATTTATCAATGAAGCACTGATAATTTGTTATTGTTAGGTCAGTTGAAACAAAAACGTAGTTTGAACTGTTTTAAACAGTTTTTACTTGCAGAAAGCTGCACACAAAAGCTCGGATCGGCAGTATAAATTGGCAGACATCTCCATATCGAACCGACGTTTTCCTTTGTAGTACAGGCTATACCCTGTCCACGTTGATGAATCTGATGGTTTTCTTTTTGAAGTCGACGTAGGATACCGTTTGTTATCTGTTCAAAGTTGAATTTCGATGCGGTTATTTAATTAGGGTAGTTGATCCGGCACACAAACATACTCCTTTAGCAAGTACCCAATGTTTGTTGTTGAATGTCGGCTGAAGATGTTTATATCTGCGTATTTTTTTCGAACAATATTTGGTTTCAATGCAGTGTTCGCCCACCAAATTAGGAAGATCCAACCGCAGTAATCCAACCGCAGATGTTTCCAAACGTATGGTATGTTTACGTGCACAAAGAAGTTTCTCAAGTAGTTTCGCAACCCTTTGGAAATTTTGTTATACATCCCGGCTTGTGGTTGCAGTTTTCGCAGCCAGAGAATGTATTTTAGAAAAGATAGCCTTCCACACTCCGCATTGATTTGCTCATGAACAGCAGTTAATTAGATGTTTTAACTATCTTTGTCACAATGCCCAACGGTTATTGATGAAACAACACATGTACACACTTTCCAAGACGGAGGCCGGTAGCAAATTTTAAGACAAAATTTTAACCCCGGGTCGTCGAATCCGAATTACGCGATGCTAATTGCTGGACTACCTGGGCCTGGTGGACGACAGCTTGGTTTCCATTACAGATGACTACTGACCACCTTTTTCTGGGTATGATTCAGGCATGAAATGTCTAAAGTACGTGGAGGAAACGATTGGTAGGAATGATTAATTAAGAAATGAGGAAAGCTGCACCATCAAACGGATTAGGAGTAACTTTCCTGTGATGAGGTCGAGTTATCTAATCAGTGAATGGAACAAAAATGCCTCCTTTAGTTGAATACTCTTTTACCGTCAAGACGTCCGAGACTGGCGCTGTCTAGAATACCGTTGTTGTTTTGCTTTTCAGTACAGCAGTAATCCGAGCCTTCAGCGATCCAGTATTTGGTGTGGAACATTCGCTGGTTTTCCCCAACCAAATTTGTAGGAGATGCTGAGCGTGGGATGACTAACCGGCGCAAAATAACGCCTCAGATAAGGGTCCACTAGCCATTCCGTTTCGAGGTTGCTTCGCCCGTGAAACCTACCACCCAAAGTGTGAACATTGCAGAGCAGTCGATGGATTCACTTAGATTTGAGTGATTGCACGATTGCGTTGCAAAGTTCGTAATAAGACAAACGACCACGACGGTACCATGACATCACAAGGTTGGGGAAACGGCTGTATTAATTGTATGAGTAATCTTCTACTTGTTGGTCAGCATTATTATAACAGTGGGAACCGGTCGTATAGGATAGGGAAGCAAGTTTGTGATCTGACAACAAGGCTGATTTTAGATGCAGTACAAGATACCAAGCCTGTTGATTTGCATTGATCACAGATTCCAGGAAGTCAAAACTGTCATAATGGGACAAGCTTCTTTTTTTAAAAAAGAAGTTACGTTTTTTGGATGCGTGACCTTTGGATGTATAGAACGAACACAACAGGTTTTGGATGCAGCCTACAATTGTATTCGGTGACCATTTTCTTGCGGATGCTTCAACCGCTCGGTTGTTAACCGTCAACATGTCATTTGCTGAGGCAGTTCCTCATTGACGGTTAGTTTGATTCATGAAATAAATCAGCACACATGTGGTGTGATGGCCAAAGATTTTTTGGCTTTTTTGAGCCCTCAGCTTGTGCATAAAACTGAGACTTACACCTGATTACATATAGGTCCCCAATCACAGCCGGCCTGGTGCCTTTTCCCTCAACCGAGATAGCCAGATGCGTGATCTGTTCAACTCCTCGGATTTAGGGCGCCTTCTGCGTTGCTTTTGTCTTCTCATTGGAATGGCGTTGGACGTGGCATGTGTCCCATGCAGCACCACACCAGCTCCAGTGAGAATGCAATGAGGGATGATCCATTTGCTGGTCGGACTTTACTTGTGGTGTGGGTATGTATCAGATATGGGATCAATTTTGCTATTAGTTTAGGTCGCAGCGTTCTCAGGCGGGGATTCGGAACCCGAAAGAGTAATATACACTGGTTGTAAAATGTTCGTACAGACTATAAACCATTGGTTTACACACACGAAGTCTAACAAGGATACCTGATTTTGGAATCCAGTAACCATTTACCCTTGAGGCCTTTCAGCCAAGAGAGTATGGGGGCAACAGGTTGTTAATTTACGCTTCCAACTAAGGTTGCTTTTTGGTTGGGTTTCTTTTCCACACTTTTAAAAATTTGTAGCGCCTTCGAAACATATTTGTGACGGTAAGGTTCGCATAAATAGAAAATTTTCTGTGGTTTGCTGCACCTGCTTCGATCAAACACGTCCCAAACTCATGTGAGTGATTGAAGCACTTGAGGTGTTTTAGCGAACGAAATCCTCTTCATTCAAAGAGTTTCAGAAGTGTGAAACTGTCCACTGTCAGCTAAACAACTGAGAAGAGCGGAATGATAGTTCAGTGTTGATGTTATTTCGTAAATAGATACCATAGCATCGGGTCGCATTTACTTTCTCAGAGCCTTCAAATGCTCGAAAACATATCACGTAAAACCACAAGCAACCTGAGGGAAAGTTTACTGCCAACAATGACATTATCGCAAATGTCCCGATCACAGCCTGCTGGAAAATACATCTCAGATGAATTGGGGAAACAACCGTACCAAAGATCAACATCTGTTCTTCTCTTCGAACGTTATCACAAAAAAAGAAAAATTTCAACTATCTGGCAGGGGGCGTGAAAGGTTTTTTGAGCGGTGAGAAAATAAGGGAGACATTCTTTTAACACAGGCCTCCAATTTAAATATCTAAGGCGTTTGAGGAACAGGCGCCCCATTAGAACAATGGATAATCACTGTTTTTGCTTATATGTGCGTTTAAGAAACCAGATTTACGATATTTTTAGACACAATACCTACTAGGGTTTGTCTGCCTCAGTTTAACTATTGTGAACCATATTCTGTAAGAATTTTGCATAGTTACAGTATACCACGCTGTTTTGAGCACTCCTTTGCTGGTTATGTCACATTTGTTCTGATGAATCCTCACCGGTCGGGTTTTAGACTCTCACAAAGCAGAAGAGAATACTTTTGCCTCCTAATCCAATCAGATTTGCTTGGTAGCTTCAAGGTTTCCAAGGACGCAGCCTACTATGATTAATAATAATAATATAAGAAAACTCGTGCTACTGAAACTAATATTTATCTCGCGATCTTCGTAGCTTAGGCACTCTTTCCTTAGGAAAGTATCTTGAAGAGTAGCTGTTAGTAGAGGGCCATGATAACATCAAACCACGTAAGGTAAACTGTACGACGGAACCAAGGAAACTACCATAAATTTGCTATGTAGAGTATAACGACATTGCAAATCTACGACCTTACAGCCCAAGCACCGAATCGGGCTCAAGGTTCAACGGATAATACCTGTGTGCATTACTTCGATATTTCTAGATAGAAATGGGTCCTTGTTTTTCAATACAGTTTGAATAAATTCACACTCCTGACTCCAAAGTTGAAAATTCGGAACCCGGTTACTACACTAAAATGACGTATGTCTAATCGGATTGTTTTCCCAAACGCAACTATGTGGTTTACTTATAAGCGCCGTGAGCGTGTGTTTGAAAACACACTGACGGATCCGTAACACCAATCTTTAATTCCAGGTACGTGTAGGTTGTGGCTGGTTCAACATTCAAAATCGGTGGAATTAGAATTCACCCAAGGGTAATTATCACCAGCATCAGGATAAAAGGCCAATTTGGACACGTTAACAATGCCGGAGCGCTTTGATAAAAAATGACAGCAAACCTGTCACGATGCATCTAGCCAGACAGTTCTTCCGTTAAAAACAGTCTATGCGCTGTGACTAGTTGAGTTTAGATTCGACAGGCGAATTCCTCTGGTGACGCAAGTTGATTACCCGAATTGTAACTTTGTCCGCAACCCGAGAATTCTTAGAATCTGAGCTGTGAGTGAGCTATATTGGAAAGTTCTTCTAAACATTTCCCATGGAAGGATTTACACTAGTGTAAACAGTTTCAAGCATTTTTAGCAAATATTTGAGTACAAACGGTGAATCTGCATTTTATTTGAGTTGAATGCTGTTATGTCGGTCTTGATAGGTGGAAAGCAAGCACGCTATTCCTTACAGATTGGTTTGTTATCAGTCAGGTTTGCAAATAAAAGTACAGGACTAGGCGCAATGTTTGGTTTGGCACGACTCATTTATAACCAAGATTGTCTGGTGTTCACCATGCTTGTGCTATCTCCTACTCGACGGCCGTTATCAGTCAAATTCGACGCTCCGCAGTTTCCTTGTACAACAATATTTATGAGGTCATGAGTGATCAGATGCTTTCTAGTATTGTACATCAATAGTGTATGGTTAGTAATAGGGTGGCCTCTGAAATCAGTTAAACAGAAATTTCATCCCTACTGGGGTCTGTTAGATGTATGTGAATGGGTAGGACACGCGACTACTTAGAAAGTGGTTTTAGGCGGGCTAGTGTGAACAGCCAGAGAATCCAATTATTGTGAGACTTTCCATCTAACATGTTGACCGCCAGTAGTATGTCAGCACCGTATTCAGGGGTTTCTTCGGAAATATGTTGAATTATTAGGACAATGTGACGACCACCGATCGCCATTGATTCATTTATGATTGGAGGTCCATATTTTTTGTTGGATCCTAAAAACTCGCAGTCACACAAGGTTCTTCTTTATTAGTAGACAGGTCAGATAGTCAAATTTGTCTCACCAGTCATCACGCGCCTTCCACAACGCCACTGATACGAAGAGGTGGACAATATTAAGCGGAAATATTATGGTACTCCAAGCAATTTCCGAATAGAATCTACTTTTTCACTGACATGTCGATGCATTAGTACTTTGAAGAACCACTTCTATCCAGGTTCTGTACAATAAATAACGTATAGTAATTTTTTCAAACCTGCGAAGGCACGTCTGAAACAAAAATCTGCGTAACACGTCCAGAACAAATTGCCTGCGAGGATAGGAAGAGAGTAGTTTCAGCCTTTGCCAGCTTACGACACAAAATTGGAACATAAAAACTAGTTAGAAAATCAGAGGTTTTAATGGCCACAGTGACTGTTAGATGGGGCATATCTTTTGTTTATTGAAGTTTCAAAGCAGAAATATTACGATAATTCTCCAAGGGCTTAGAAACTACAAAAATCTATTGTCTTTTCGGGGTGTACAATAAATTCCCCACTTCGATCTGATTCGTAGATTACTTCGAAGACTATACGAAATTACGTCGTCACCTGAACAGTTCAACGGAGTTCGAGTGCTCCATTTCGGCTTTGGAAATTCATTGATTGTGTAATTTGAGAGCATAGAAATGTCAGGTGAGGCTTCTATGGAACGAATGGTATTCACGTAATTTCCCGACAATCTTCTGTTTTCGCATAAGATACTGGCTAGACAAAATGGGCGTCCAAGGTAAACCAAACAACATAAGGTCCAAATCAGAGGAGCTTGAAAAATGGAATTGCTGGTGTTATACGATGTTCACCATGCGCCCAAACGAGTTTATGTGGCATGTGACCCTGCATTAAATCAGGATGACAGCTATGCAAGTCTACAAGCGACTGAATTTGCTACATCTGACTGACGACTACCAATCGGAACAAAACTCACGGCGGTATACTCTTCGGGGGTAATTACTCTCCACCCCGAGCAAATCCAGGACCCACTTGCTTATTGTTCTTCAAATCCTCCGTGAGCATTATGAAACGTTATGGGAATTCGCCCTGCCGAAGCAGTTAGCTTTTCTAAGACATTTTCTGCACTAGATAAAACGACAAATTACTTGAGTACTCTGAAGCACGTTCGCCCAAAAATACGACACTTTCCTTCTGAGGGGTTTTGACCGCACCTTATACTTCCAGTTGGACAAGCTGGCCTCCGGTGTAGTCACCGACGAAACGAGTTTCCTATGTGGTAGTAATTAGCAGAATTTAAACAACCCTATGCATCTGTGGTTTATCCGTAATTTATCAGATGTATTGAATGACCACTTGGGCAAATAGCCTGAGATGTGATAGAATAGGTCCACATTTGATTCATTCATGGCCTTATTTCTTTGTATACTTTTGTATACTTACTAACATTTTAGGCGAACTGGGCCAGCAGTCTAGTCTTATTAAATGCCATCGACTTTAGCGTCTTTGTATATTAATCGGCGTCTAGGATTGTGCAGTATAGTCGAAAAGCGCGTGCCCTTTATATGTTTACTTATTCTTTGGTATCATGTGATATGGATTAAATTGACAACATCATAGTAGGACATTAAGATCAGGAATGTCCACCTCACTGTATACACCCGCATTGGAGCTTGGTGCGAAAAATAACTGCGACGTGTCCTATTGATAGGGGCAGCATAAAGCCGTTTTTCCTTTGAAGCGAAAAACCTAAACCGTGTCAAGTTCACATAGCTACTGATGCCAGTTTCACCGGTCGAAAAAACTCATTTCAAAGTTATCAGTACGACTAATTTCAGTGTTACTGTCGTATTCAGTAGTGAATTTGAGTAGCTATTTGACGTGATTAAATGTCAAAGGATGTTTGTACGTTTTGGGCATCTTTAGGCACGGCAAAGGTGCAATTCCCATAGCGCGCCAAACATTCCGTGTCCCCGGTTTGTTGGATCAGCTTATAGTGCTGTGTGAACGCAAACAAACACCGGAAATGAATCCACCACCTGCTCGCATAACTTGCTTAGGGTTAATTCTTAACACATATATTCAAGGGACCACTTAATGTATCCTCAGAAATAATGGCGTCAAATATGTAATGCTATGTTCTGTCACTAGTTCTGTTTTGGTGCACAAATGTTGAAAGGGATTCGATTTCAATGGAACAGGTTTTTTTCGCGTTGCATCGCTCTCTCTCCTATTTTTAACCCATTTAGGGCGATCGCTCAGCATTTGGTTATATAAGCTAATAACTGATTTGTCTTTGAACCTGTCCGCCCATATTGTGTTGCAGCATGTAAGCCATTGAAAATAAGGATAGCAGTGAAATTCCTAATCTAATCAAGTGTATCACTTCTTAAGATTCGTACTATCATAACCTAGAACTTCCAGCCGCAGCTATCATTTGTTTTTGTTGGGTTTCATCAGGTAGACGAATACTCAGTTGCTTGCCCCACCATTCGTCTGGTAGTTAAAGATTGTTGGCAGACATCATTAGCGCTGTTGGGCCCCTCAGTCTATTCCTCAGCCTTGTTGAGACAACCAACAGAAGACCGATTTCGTCGCGAATATCATATAACCTGACTTGTTGACAGTTCTAATAAACCCGGCTCATATCAGAATACAGGTCGGAAAAGTACCTATTTGCCTTGTATTATCATAGGATAAAAAGTGAACTAAGTGAACAAAGCGCTGGATTTCAAACTTATCCGACCTTTCTTGATTTGAATGTACACGTGTTCTTCACACGGAAGCGCCAGTACACCCATGTTTTATTTACCCCCATGTCAGTGGTCAAGAATAAATAAATAGACGAGGCAATCATGCCAAAGCAAAGCATTGGTCTTTGTAGGGCATCCATTTGGTAATGCAGATTTCGTCTCAACCGATTTAATCTACTTACTAGTGGCGGCAAACGAAGTCAGTTGCATAGTTATCCTGACTTACAAAAAACCGGACTTTCAACGGGAACTCCTGTATACATACTCTATGTAGTCACTTGGAAATGAGGGTTCTCTGTTCAGAATAAAGTCCACCAAAGACGTGCTTCTGTTCCAACTTTACGATCGACGATGTGGTCGGTCTCAGGGCTCTGGGAAGTCGGGTTGCGCAAAAAAGACATAATAGCTGACACTGAACACACTGTGCGTCACTACGCCGAATGCAGGTGATGATGAAGCTGTTAAAAGGACTGTAGGTTTTGTGAGATGCAGGATGGTTATAAGATACTGGGTCGCGAGAATACGACTCTCCACACATCCGATTATATTCCTGAAACGTCTGACAAGCTTCTGGCCTGGAGTAATAACATTCTAAGGGATGAACTCCATGTGCTATATGTACCGACATCTTCTCATCCCAAAGTGCTAAGCTGCCTATGTTTTGACAGCTGTTCGCAACTTCTAATTTAGAATTTACGTGCATATAGTGTCTCTCAATGTTGTACTGTCTTTCACTTCAGTGATGAATTAATTAGCGAAACAGTAACAGGCCTTTGGACAAATAATGGACTGCTTAACCTCTGTTGAGCTTGTTCTTACTTATATGCGGTGGTACATCGGAAGAAGGTGAATCTGATACTAAACCGACTTCGTCTGCAAAGTGTTTTCGCCTGTTGTGAAAGTATAAACAACCCTTGTGATGCATCAAAATCGTCTGTGGGAGGTCGAACAATGGGACGTTATTAGAGCTAAATGACGTTAAATGACAGCTAAATTAGCTGTGGGATTTGACTTGATTTGAGAATGTCCCATGAATGAAGATGCGTCGAATTTTTGATAACGATTCTTACTGCGCCCCTAAGGGCATCCATCCACCAGTCCAGCGGTTGAACGCTTCAGACTTAAGCTGCAAAGCAGCCCAAAATCGACTCTAAAGATGAGCAAAAAGTTACTTGGATGACTTCATCACAGCGCTTTGCTCATATATACATTATTGGTGAATAACAGTAAAAAGTGGAGCGCCATTCATGTGAGAAACAAGTGCGCTTGTGAATGTTAACAGTTTCGGGAAACAGTCACTACTTACCACTTTAAACATCGCAGCTGATTGTTGCCTAACTTGAAGCACTGAGAAAACAAAAGTGCGCGGGGCACTGTACGCGGCCTTCTAATAAACTGGGAAGCATTTGAAACCGATTGTCCATTCATCGTTTCAGAAAGATTTAACAAGCAGTCAGTGGATTTACAAATCTCTCGGAAAGATGAAACACAGTGTTATAGGCCTAACACTTGGTGTTTTCTTTTGTTTCCATGCGACATATGGCCACGGACAAAAGCCAGAATTCCAGTTCTTACTACTCGGGTGTTTCTGTTAGTAAGAATGACGAATGATGATGCAACAACTTGCACTAAGTTTATCTATATCGGTAAACCGATCAACGATTAATAGTACAGATTTGAAAGTCTCATAATCATTCACCTTATAACTTGTGATAGGAATCTAAAGCGTACAACTGAAAGGTCAGTAGCGGGACCAAATGGTACCGGTTATAAGAGTCGCGGGTAGATGGGCTTTGTTTTCATGACAGTAGCATTTACCTTGATCATGGGAGACGTGTTTGCAGCCAAATCACTTAATAATCTTATACGTATTTATCTCCGAAAAACATATCCAGTAGAAAACACTGTTCTAATTATATGCTTTCGCGCACGTGGCAGAATGTTTAATCCCACAGTGATAATATGGGTGTGCAAAAAGGTCAGGAACGATGTGGAAGTGCACCACGCTCGTCGGCAAAAAGCGAGATGATTCTTTTGACCTATTAACATCACCCGAAAAAGATGTACAATAGGAAAATAAGTGAACCAGTTGACCGGTATAAGATAGCCGATGTAGTTAGTATTTCTTAAAACTGTAGGCGACTCATTCTTCCACACTGAATCGTTAGGTACACAGATACGAATTCGCATGATTTAAAACTGAAGAGTTTTAACCATTTATAGCCTAATTATTACTGAAAATTATTGAAAACATACCATGTAGTACAAATATTCCGACAAATACGCTCATTTGCAAACCAGTTAGGTTTTCACTTAGATCTCTCGTTTACGTTATTTTTCAACTGAATATGCCGCACGAAGGCCGCCTCATGTTTCAGCTGGTACGATATTGAAGAGATCGTAGTATATTTACATAAAGGAAACTACTCACAAGGGTGCTGAAAACTTTTCGACAGCCGACGACCGGTTTCGTTCTTCTTGAGGCTCATCCGGTAGGCGCAGTCTCCGAAGTTCTGTCAACCCTGTGTTTGACTTGAACGAAAATTGGGCTGATTTCGGCAAATACTCTCAGATGCATACCAATTTGTTTTTCCAGGGGGACTCAACTGAATTTCTCGTTTTGATCCCTATGTTGTTTGGACAAATGAACCATTTTATGTGATGCAGAAGAGCACAGTGTGGTCCACCTAGTGGTGATGACAAATTCACCTTCCCCTGAATATAAACATACTTAAGGAGGAGAAGTGACGAAGTGTGTCAGTAACTAATTTAAGCAGTCGTCTTTTACATGGCCTTACATTTATACTTCCCCATAACATACCCTCATTTTTGCCACGGTCATATGGAAGTTTGTATCATACCTTGAAAGGATCACTGTTTTTTTTACCGTGATGGATCCAAAGCCTAGCGAAACAAATACCAAAGAAAATAACAACATCGCTTGTAAAGTTTTTGGTAAAACAAAATTAACCAATTTTCAAATAATGAACTATAGTCTTGCCTGAAATATGCAAAATATATTCACAGTTGATGTTCTATTTATACCTCTATATATGTCGACGTCGTGCGCAGGCTTTGTCCGGAAATTTGCGGTTGAGATTTTGTCATGTAATTTAAGCCGGTCAGTGTTAGAAACCGAAAAACACTGTAGAGCAGCCGTCTCATCCCTACTGGAAATTATAAACAGTGCCCATCTCACAAAATGCTAGTGGAGAGTTTCGAACATGCACCCCCCGGTTGGTGGTTAGAACAGCTAAACTTTAAACCTCAAGATCCTGACAGTGATTTTCAAACTCGAAAATAAAGATCACCAGTAAACAGGGAAATTTTCTATGTGCCCACAAAAACTTTCAATTGTGTTGTCGCAATTTTCGTTCGCTAAAATTATGAACTTTCTATCCAGAAACAGAAATACTTTTGAAGTACACTCATTTGCAAACCAAATTGGTTTTGCGGTAGACTCAACTGGAATCCACCTAAATCTCTCGTTGAACAGTAATCCCTGTTTTCACCATTCTTTTTCACTCTGAATATTACAACGCCTGGATTACTTTTGTGGTTTCGGAAAACACGAGATGGTTCAAGTGGTTAGAGCGCAAATTTACTGACCGACAGGTCCGTGGTTCGAACCCGATCTCTGCCTCTCGACTTCCCCTATCTAGGCTTGGGCAACCTGGCAGTATCCCAGCCCACGTGCTTCCCTCGGTTAGCACGGCAGCTAAGCGCCGAGAGGGTGTTACAGCTGAATAGTTTCAGTTTCGAAAAACGCGCTTTTTAGCCAAAATCAGGCGCTACTCCTTTTTGAACGCAATGATTTGTGGAGGTGGGCTTCTAGAAGGTCTGTGGGAATGTTGATGTATTCGAGCCGATGGACAGTTTTTCTGAAGGATATGTCATTCTGTAAGGTCTGCGGGACGAATGAAGCTAGGAGCCCGTTACTCACATAAATTGAAGAAGTCTAACAGATGTGGTGTGTTTATTGGGTAGTTGAATCCAGGAAGATTTACAGGAAGATTTACCAATCTTTTAAAGACTACGAGTCAATTGCTGTGAAGATCACCAGTTTTGGTCGTTACAATCCTCACCTCTTTATTTTGCTGACTGGACATTATAAACCATCCCTGTTCCCGCCTAATATTAAACGCAGTTTTGATGTGTCATCTCATGACTATGGTTACCAACATTTTCTTCTGATTCGGTGTTGAGCATCAAAAAATGCGCGGTCGGTGGGTTTCGTGTATCCTTTCCAGAGTATTCAAAACCATTAGACTTTCGGGAATTTCCACATCTATGTTCTGATTAAGATGGCGCTTCCGAGAGTTTTAAACAGGCCTTCGACTACAGCCTTATATTCTTTGACCTACAGTGTTATGCAAGGCCAGCCAAATGGTTCAGGTGAATGATGCCTGAGGTACAAAGTTACTACCTCTTGACACAATATTACGTTCTGGATCCTCTCGTTTTCACCATCGTCCAAGTCGCATTTTGTCGCAGAATGTGACTTTTTCTAGTGTCGTTCATCGTAAACCTCAAGTGATATAAAATGTCGCCTAATGTCGCCATCAATCACTCTGTGAAACACTGGATGATGTCATAATTTAGGCAGAAGTCTTCCGCGTCTTTCCTGCCAGTCTCTGATGCCGCCAGTGATAACGATTTATGGGTCCAAACGACCATGCCGCAATCTTATTGCGCAGCTGCCACATTTATCTTTAGGCGTGCTCCTTTTTGTGCACTAAATGTTTTATCAATAATTTGCTTTCCTTGGCTTATCCAGTCCTTGTTCGCCGAATATGCGAGTGCTACTCTCGGTCTTTATAATTTAGGTACCCTGGTTCTTTTGAGGTAGAAGGACTTACTCCGGAAGATCGTTTGAGTTCATAGTTTGTATGAGAGTGAATGACTTCTACGCCATGAATCAGTAAAGCCAGATTGTGTGACATGGTATTTTCCGTCCACTTGGTCCCGTCTGGGAAATACATCTGGTGCGGTGAACGATAAACTGTGAAGTCTGCTTGGGATGAAGACTATGGATTCCAAAATCCCTTATGGTTTGAAAAGGTTTTTGAACCTTCACTTTTATTGTTCCTTTATACGCACTGCATCAGATGATTTTTATGTCTGTTTACTTGGTCGTTAGATTAAGAATCACTTAAGAAACAAATTATACTGTCATTAGTCAAACGTAATCCAAAGTCAGAGGGATTTTTTCCAATCAGGAATCCATGCTACCAAAAAAATTGCACAGCCGGGGTGCCCGGCGTATTAGTGCCATGATATTCATTCACTAGTATTGTCAAATGGCGTCGTTTATGGCAAAAACCGGCAGCTTTTTGATAACCACTGCAACACTGTAGTTACTCGTTGGTGCAAATCCACAGCTATCCTGTTATAAATTATTAAGTGAGCAGCGTCCATACGCGTGCTGAGTTAACGCGGCATTTAAGAGTCTTCTGATGGCGGGAACAGGACATCTATTATGACGCAGTCGTTGGAGGGTGTGGGACGTTCGGTTCAAATACAGACTAAACATATCAGGTTTTGTTGATACATTCAATCCACAAATTCCATGACAAAGGAAGCTAAACTGGTCACCGTGACGCACACTCCTCAGGGTACACTGTACGTTTGACGCGCTACATACTGGCCACAGGGTTACTGTCTTCTACGAAAAGTTTTTGTTGGTCATAGTGAGCAGTGTTGGAAATAAACAAGGCATTTGAATAAAAAAGGTCAGTTCGGGTTTGGAACAGCCCAGCTCAACATAACTATGTGGAAACCATTTATCTTGCCCAAAAGAGTTCGTTTTTTATCCCTGAAAAAAACCGACTTTGGTCCAGATCGCTAAAACTTACTTGTTTTGCTATTAAGGTTTTGGTATATTTATGCTTGGTTATATGGTAGCGTTCGCGATTTCTACCACAAGAGGGATTTTTGTCGGACGACAATAAATTCAGAACTGAGCAGACTTGCCATGAAGTTGGAAATCCCTGTATCTTGTAAACGTCATAGTTTCTCCACTAAAAGATGTTTCAATAATCTACATTCATTCCTCTAACTGGCTCGAAAAACTGTATTAGTTATTTTGTCTCTGGATTTTCCCATACATCAGATGCTTGGAAAACCGCCTAACGGTGCTTGCATCCTAGGTGACAGTTTGTTATATCACGTGGTTGTATATCAGATTAGATCCAACTGAGCAGTTTTTGCACACTAATGCTGTTCAATGCCAGTGTGTAAATGCATTACAGATGTTTCTCACCATGAAATGGTTCACTTGATTGCCGCGCAGATATTTTTCCAGGTGAATCAGAGATGCTATCCTTTTCTTAGACCTGATCAACGAAAATGCCAAGCTCTAGATGCGAAGGTTCACGTGTAACCTCCACGTGGTAATAACTAACCAGTTTTGTTTCATCTGCCGATGAAGAGTCTTACACTAAACAGCATATATCATGTTCATGGAATGAGAAACATGATGGCTCATGTTCCATGTTCATGGAATGAGAAACATGATGGCTAAGCGAAGGGAAACGAAACCTAAATTCCTTTTCATTACTGATTCAAAAACTATATATGGTTTTTCAACAATGATTGGGGTATAAATATCTGTTTCGTATGAAGCAGCTATTTGGTTAGTCGGTCCAGCGAGATTGTTTATTCTACAAATTGAAATGGTGAACTCTGAAGATAGTCGCACCCTTTATCAAGGATAGATCTGAACGTGAATCGAGATTGATGCTTCAAAGAGAAATCGTGGTAGTATACAAACTAAGCACTATGCTACGGGAAGGATCTCAAGATAAAAGGACAACAATGACAGAGTGAAGGGTGAAAACCTAAAATATCCAGACATATGCAGCAACTGTTATGTTTTTTGGGACAAACTATGAGGGAACTGCATACACAAATAAATTTCTCGTTACGGCCATTTTGAGACGCAACCTTTTCCCTGATCTCCACTCCTAAAACACAGAAGTGTACTAATCCCCTCTAAAGGACCTAAAAGTGGGGACACGGGACAGGCAGGAGAGTGGTACCCGAGAGTGGTATACGAGAGTAGCGCGACAATGGTAGAAGAGCGGCACGGGTGCGTGATACTCCCCAACGAATCTGACCAGTTGGCAAGTTAAACTGCTTTTGGCCTGCGGACCAATACGTGGGGAGGACCATTGACTTTACCGCAATTCTCAGAGCTAATTATGAGGCCAACACACCAAAATCAAGAATGTATAAGTTACAGCACTAAGAATCACAGCCTGGAACCCAATGAGTCTGAGGACGGAGCTCACTAAATTACCGAGACCAAAATTCACGTGATTATCGATTACTCGGGGTAATAGACCAACCAACAGACCCGCCAGATGAAACAACAAGTCATAATTACATTTTGTTTCTGGACAGCATCAACTGTGGTAATGCCGTGGCACCGCTATTCATCGAAACACACTGACGTATTGTAAGACCACTCTTTAAAGCGGGGCATTATTGAAGTTTCCTCGACTTCAGATGAAATGTTTGAAACTAAGTTGTCTTACTCAGCGCAGAAACTGACGGTCAGTAGGAATTTATCCTACGGCTCACTGGATTACAAATATGCTGCTTGTGAAGTGATTGAAGACAAACAGGTGCTTTGCTTTGACGCGGCCTACCATATGCTTTGAAGCTAATAGGAACGTTTGGTTCAACAATACTACCGCGTTCACCACTTTTCGAGAAACACACTCTAAATGGTTCAGAAAATAGGACCCAAACGAGAGTTTCAACCACTTCCAAAAGACAAAAAATGTGAAGAATGATCAGACTTTTCTGGATATGAGAGTATCAAAAACGGCCTCGAAGAAGGGAAATTAGAAACAGCTTGATGGAACACCACGCAAAAGGTCACTGAAAAAGCGGCCTGTTTTGACCTTCTTCATCATGTAGACGCAACATACGAGTTCTTGTCAATTTTATGTTCTACTTGAGCTCAAACTGCAATTCAGGAAATGCATTCAGTCTCGAATTAATTTGGTTTTATCAGAACACTACACCCCGGCCTAGTCTTTCATATATGATGTTTTTCAACTAAATCAAGATCATCCAAACAACGAGGTTACACTTTGAACACTAGACCTACTGAGAAATGTGTTTAACAAAATTCATTTATTCGAAAAGTCGACTAGCCATTTTGAAGTATATTCCTTCCATTTATGGGTATAGTTTAAGTATCATCAGCCTATTTTTACTAACTGTTAATTTGATGCTTTAAATCAGTGTAATCTAACTTTTATTCTCCTAGAATAGTCTTTGACGTATACATTACTTACGTACATTAAATAGTTTATGAGACAGCTATTTGAGTTCATGTATTGAGTTATACTCGATCAGAAGGATAGATCTAAAAGAAAACAGCACGCAGTTGCAAAGATATTTGATAAATATTCTGTTTTTGGAATAATTTGTGAGAGGAAATCGCCTAAACTCAGGGACTGTCGACTACCGGCTACCTTTTTTTGTCCATCGGGCAGATGTGGTCACCCGCAGCTGAGAAATTCAGTCCATGAATTGAACAGTGGTTTCTTTGGATGTTCACTTTTGAGCTTACATGTATGATTAGTCAGCTGGAACAGAAGACCCTATGGACTCTATCGTGGCCAGTAATTAGTTGGCAACTTGCAGCTCACAAAACAGTTGGGTGATGCACCTTGTGCGAAGGAATACTAGTGAGCTTTTGACTGTGAATAACTTTATAAAATCACCAGATCTAGTGATTTCATCATGAAGGCGGAGCTCGAAAACCACTCTCAGGGAAAACAAATATTACAAATGGCTTTGTTGTTGGTAAAAAAGCGTTGATTTTAGCTTTACACGTGAAAAACTTGGAACTCCAAAAGTAAGGTTACTAAGGTCTTGTAGTCAAACTGGGTCACTCTCATTCCTTTGACATATAAGATAAATCGACTGATCAAAGTGCCTAGGCCAACCCATTTAGTAGGAAAGTACTCATCACCTCTGACAAGTGGGATATTTCTTCCTTCTAAGTCTTATTGTAACTTTGTCTCAATGATACGTAACATTTTTAGAAGGTTCTAACGTGTGTTCAAAAGCCTCTGGAATGGCCCCGTTTGGGAGTTGGATGCTGCGCCAAAATAATGTGCTGCCTCTGGGTTTTTTCGGCAAAACAAAAGGGTTTAGAACGGCAAGAGGTTGTGTCTGAACTGCCAATCCAAGACCTACTAAACCTATTTAATTAGGGATTCTCCGGATATGTTTGTGAATCCACAGTTTTTCAATCACTCGTATACATCAACTTCTGTAAGCCGTTTGGCTTTAGTTCTTGATGTCCGGCATTCAACAGATAACGTATTATTTGGATTTAAGGCAGTCAACACCTGTTTTATTTAACGATTGGAACGAACAATAGTGATATCCATAAGTGGGATGGTTTTTCTATATTTGGAAAGGACTGATAGTGCAGTCGACCCCTGAAAATATTTTTATCCATTCCTATCGTTCACTTGACCTTGTGGTGAACGCCAAGCTTTGCAAGGTGTATATTTTTGGAACAGGGTTTGTTTTTGCCTCCTCAGAAAAACTAGAAGGGTGAATTGTGTGCGAACAAGGCGGCCATCTGTTTCTCCAGTCACTTCTTATCCCGAGAAAAAGGTTCATGTTTCGCGACTAAAATTTTCCTTGATTATATGACATTATATGTTTAAGGGTGCATCCTCTACAATGTTGACTCACTACAAAATGCACATGGATTTAAATCCCCGCTGTTGAGGAATTCACAGCATGGACAACGGCTAGTTCAACATTCCGTTTACTAGAGGTTTTGACAATTATCCTGGTCCGTCCTCCGGTACAATGTTTTGCGTGGTTAGATTACGCGTCACTAAACAGACTACTAAGTTTAGCCTAACTATAGCTCCACCTGGCAAAAATTGATCGGGTGAAAAGTATAACGGTTTTGGGCCAATGAATTGTCTTGTTTATCTGTGCACTCAATCACATGAAAACAAGGTCTTGTTAGCAAAATAGGCTGAACACTTTTGGTGTCTTCTATCCTGTCCACACGAAATCTCCCGAAAAGTCCTTTTGGATCAAGGTCACTCTATCGAAGCCTTCACAATTGCACTTAACATCAGGATTGATTTATTGCGAGCCTACATCGATGGTCACTCTAACAACAAAGAGGGAATTTTATCTTTTCAACAGTACCCTTCACGAGGGCACAAGTAAAACTGCAGTGGTGTTCGCTTATACGGCTTTTGTTCGAAACACATCATGAGGAAATAATATGACTTAGAGCCTATTGTTCAATGTGCAGTTGAAAAGAACACTTCATGCTAGAGGACGCTTGACCACAAAATACCTTCTTCCAAATGAGCTTACTATTGCTGCTTCAAACACGGGTTGCCCAAACATGATAACTCCCGTCTATGAAGGCCACAGTAAATTCATTTTTTAACTGATGAAGTAAATGTATAAGTAATTTTATGGCATGTGGTGGGTTTCATTAAAAAAACGAAAAGAAAAAATATAGAAGACTTGTGTGGATCCATTACACTACTCACAAGGTTGCTAAAAACACATCGACAACCCACGACCGGTTTCCGCCTTATTGGAACCATTCAGATAGGCTCTATTCGGGGGCTTCCGTTAATTTTACTTTCTGCTTGAATTTCAGTTACATGAGCTGCTACTGATACACTCATCTGCATACCAGTTTGGTCTTGATGGGTGACTCACCTAGAAACCAACTGAGTCTCTCGTTTATGATGTCCTTCAATTGAAATGCTGTACCAGGCTGCCTCATAGTTCAATTGATACGACATTCGAAGTATCGCAACATACTGTAGAGACGTAGTACACTACTCATATCGTGGTGCGTTTTTCATAGTTGCACTCCCTCACACAAACTACTTTAAATGAGTAAGGAACATTGTGATTAAGCAGCGAACAAAAAAAGCAACGTAAAACGGCAGTAGGCATCCGTTGTTATTTAAGCACCAGGAGGACAACAAAAGTAAGCTTCTCGCTGAAAATTCTTGTTCGTTTGCTCAGACCAAATTGGCCAGTGCACGGGGGCTTCGGCTATGAGAATTCGATAATAAGATGAAGGAGATTTCTTGTAGACTCTACCTAACTCGATCGATAAAGCACCAATCACTACGTCCAATATGTACAAAATTTTATGCTCCCTTTGCTTTGATGGATTAAGGTTGTGTGAAAATCATCTGCCAAGACGGCAAAGTTTAGAACTAGCTCAATTATGACAAAAACAAGACACATTCAGTTTCCGTCTGAAAAACGAACCTCACAATGTTTCCAAGATTTGACCTTAAAGTTTAGACACATTTCACGGATTGTCTTATGCTTGCTGTAGTTTCCAGGGTCCCTATTAACCGGGACACGTCCGATTATATTGAGTGGTATTCGCATGGACTAACCAACAAATATTAAAGTACTCAGTGGAACTAAAAAAATCATTTTAATAAATGCTTTTTCAAAAAAAAATTCATAAATAGCAGACACGTTATAGTTTATTCTTATGTTACTGCCTACGCAGGAAAGACAATTTCTACGTCCGTCATTAGACCTTCCTGGCTCCACAATACACATTACGCGTTAAAAGCCTTTTTGTGTACAATGAAGCGAAATTGCAGTGGGTTTTTAATATATTCGCAGAAAGCCGCTAAGCAGCACAGTATTTTTGGTTTTTGCACATGAACAAATTAAACTGTCACTAACCAAGGAAAGAGAGCTTTTGCTGTTTGTTAGAGGACAGAAAAGAAAGGTGTCAGCCTAGCAGGTATTCGGCCTAGCAACGCCTTGATATGTTGCTTTTTGTTCAATAAGTAAACATTACTCATGTTTCAGACTCAAAATCGTTTTTGGACATGTTTGATTTCCGCCATTTTTGTGCACTGTGAAAGATGGATAGAAAGGACTTTTTTGTAGAAACAGCCAGACGGTGGGAATTCACCTTTGAAAAGTAATCCTCATCAAAATAACTGCAGTGTCATTATTAATCTCCGATGAGGTTGATGTTGCTGACAAACTTTCTCCGGCAGGTTACTCAATTGACTGGTCACCTAAAGGTCTCAAAACGCACCTAAGGTCTGAACTTGACTTGTTCAGTGGGCTTGGAATTTAATTGCGAACACTTCATTGCCCTCTGAGATGAACTTGTCAGTGCGCTGATTGGGAACGCGTGCACATCCTTAGTGGCCTGTCAGATGACCAGTCTCCTGTTGGATTGACCTGGAGACTCGCAGTATTCAGTCATCAACCGCAGGCCAACCGTAGTTTCCGCCAATCTGTTGGGGATATAGTACAGGCTACTGTTGTTTGCAATGACGGTGGTTGCTAGATCGAGTATTCAATAGCCTTAATTTGTCATCAACTCCTCTGCAGAGTGCGGAGAATGGCGATTTATTAAAGAAAAATAGGGAAAATAATTTGAACGCCAAGTAGAGCATTGATGTGTAAGAAAGTATGGACTTCTTGTTTTTTGACGACAGTTGTTTCTATCTGTCAGGTGTTCCGGAATTCTGGCTCGGTTGCTTCTCTATCAAAACACTAGTACACTTTACCATTCTTTTTGTATTAGTTTGATAGTCCCGGTTCTTTCATTGGTTAGGCTAAACACAGTATATATCGCACTGTTTTGTATTATTAAATTGAACACTGTGCTGCAGGAAATTTTTCAAAATATCCCCACTCTTCTTTGTTTTAAGGTTAGACTGAAGGCTTGGTGCAGTTTCGCTAACCTAAATATTACTCTGCAAACAGTGATTAAGGGAGTTTTGCCACCGGAAGGTAACCTTAAGTCGTTAAATTCACGGGAACGGCTGAAGTGAAAGACACGGGAAAAGTGAGATAACACATGCATCTTTTGTCACAATTTACTCAAAAATGGTGGAAATCTTGACGGTGAAATCTGAACCAACTAAGTACATATGGCTGATTAAAGATGAGTATAGTAAAACTAAAATTGAAAAATTTCGGTTACTATTTAATGCAACAGAAGCATTTTCTTCTCCAGAAATCACACATATTAATTTCTTCGCCAGGGATGTGCAAGGCAGGTATCCTTCAAAAGAAATTACTTAGACTAGTACATAATTTTTAAAGGCGAACTCTCTAATGTAGTCTAAATATTACCCGTTAAATTAAGTTTTATCTAGAATCGCACCTCAAAATTTAAGCATGCCAGAAGACCAACGGGATACTTTAAAACAGCCATAGTTTTACAAAAGCGCACAGTGGAAAACGGAGAATATCCACGCTGGTCTTATTAGCAGTTTGGATAACGGATGTTTTGTACCAGGCTTTGCTATGAAAAAAAATTTCGTGGAAGCCCTAGATATTCAGCATGCATGACGAATAACTTTTTAGACTAAATCAATGTGATTCTTGCCATGTTAAGCATGCGCTGAAACAGCGGGAGGCCAAAATAATTCGCCCTATTCATAAACTTCCGGTTAGACGCATTTCATACTGAGTAAAAACCCAGACAAAACATGTATGGAGATTCAACGAAGGAGCGCAGGATGCACCAAATATTTCTTACGAAATATATACTCTGGTTTTTGATACGTTAAGCTCAACACTTATTCACACACTTTGAATTTTGCCGGAAAAATTCCTTCTTAAATTCAACGGCACTAGCAAAACAATCTCGTTAGTTTTCATCACGGTTTACAAGAGTTGTCTGAGTATCGTAAATCTTTACTTGGGTGACAACAAACCTGTTTCTGAATCTCTTTAAAATAAACCATGTTGTTCGCCTGTGACAATTACAACTTTAATTGGATTTTGTAAGTCATAAACAGCTGTTTGTGCTTCAAATGCGGTCGGTTTTATTGCTGAACTTCATTGGAGCAGGTGTTTAGAGCACGAATCCCGTTCTGGCAACCCCCAATTGGATAACTGGTGGAGTTGGGTAGAAAAAACTGTGCGCAGTGATTTATTAAAATACGCCATCCGTGACAAGAGTAATCACTAGCACGTGTCAGATCCAGGTTTTTTCTTCTTTGATTTGGGTTGGACGTGGTCCGAGCCACAAACTGACTGCGCTTTGATTAGAAGAAAGCTGGTTTAGTTCACCTTCGTATAAGTGGTGATGTAAGTAATTTGTTCATCACTGCATGTCTGATAATACTGCTTGGATTTCTGCTAGGCTTTTTTGAACTTTAAATATGCACATATTGCCAATATAAACAAATTTACGTGTGTGCATGATTTGCTGGAAAAGGCTTTTAAAAAACCTTGCAGCCGTGACTGACACTGAGAATACATGTAAAACTTACTTGTATGTTTTTTAATTGCTCAGGTTGCAGTATTACATCAATTTAATGACCTCGGGGTGCATTGGTTGGCCTGATCCTTCACCACGCAACTTTTGGTCTTCAGAAGACTCAGTTTGGAGGCATACATGCTCCCTGTGAGATTGTAAGAATGCATTAGCCAGTGAGTGTCCTAACAGAACAGCCATTTCTTGTCCCCATCCGACAGAACAAACTTTTCTGCTGATCGCCTTTTAGAATAGAATAGAATAGAGTAGAATAGAGTAGAATACATTTGCGCGCGACTAACTCTCACCATCATACGTGTGCAGTAAGCATGGTTAACTGCAACTGGTCTACCTGAGACCAGGTCTACATCGCTGTTTGTTACATTTTCGAACCGGGTAGCCTCGACAAGACTCACCGAGCTTGTCAGAAAAACAAAAAATGAACCTTTAAATGGTCATTTTTCAAAGCCTGCGATAGTTCTTTTATATCGATCAAATCAAAATAACTCTCCTTTGCAAACGCTGGTGGCAGGTTGCGTACCATCGGTCCGTACTTCATGCCGAGTGATCAGAGCTAACACATCGATAAAATCAAAAAGCTCTATGAACACCTTAGTTTAAACCAGTTGCTACCCCTGTATTTTGAAATTATCAGAGTAATTACTTCCACTTTTTAATAGATGGTGGTTTGAATGATTCCGCAAAGCATCGCAGACGTATGGAACGTTTTGCTTACCTCTCACTTTGTGCCACTAGCTCCGTTGCAGCTCATTTCTTGGCGAAGTGTCTCAGTATCAGGAAAAAATTACTTGAGTTTCGTGGCTTGTGCTTTCGCCGGTTAATTAGGCTGTATGGCGCCCTATATTGTAACGTACAAAAGTCACAAGAAGCCAGCTTTTTGCTTTTTATTGTCTGTGGAAGAATACTATCAATCCAAGGAGTGCCTAGTTGATTGGACAAAGGTAAATAAGCACCACTGCAGGTAAAATCACGTTCGTGTGCACAGAGGTCCTAACCAAAATGAGAAAAAACTCCATGAGAAAAATTAGCTACGTTTCAGTATGTATACCATCCTTTTAGGTCGAATTTTTTGGTTGGACATCCTCCCACAAAAGTAACATCAATGAAATAAATAATCACGGAAACAACTGAATTTTCCCGTTGTAAAAACGACATATTGCTTCACTTGCGCAAGATAATTTAGTTCTGTCAAGCATCAATGAAAATCTTTTATTCTGTGGAATCAGTTCTAACTAAGGGTATTTTAGAGCCCGACCTAATCATATCTGGCCGTTAGTGATCATTTTTTCTGCCTTAGAAAAATCGCTATTATGTTCTTCAAATAAAAAATAGATGTTCTGCAAAATCGGATTACCGTATGCTATTATCCAAATTTTTATGGGGTTCCCAGTGTTAAAAACCTTTCTACACGGAAACTCCATGACCTAATGTAATTTTTGTACTTCGTACTCAGTTTAAAAGGAAGAACTGCACTGGTCTTGACCAAATGCATCACCGATAGCTTTGTGAGTACAAACGTTACAACATGGCTTTGACTTTATACCACCTATGTCCCTTTTATAACTGGCGTGTTCTCAACCAGCTCCTGGCTTGTCTGGACGAGCATCTAACTAATGCTGGGTAGTCAGAGGGTTCAACATAAGTATGCATCAATCATTCTCCCTGTCTTTTCCAGGCCAGAGGCTTGGAATTTTATTTAAGCTCCACATAGTGAAGGTGTGATCGGATGCTGACGCGTTCAGACGTACCAGCGTTGGTGTTTTCATTGGGACTGATTACTTTAACGGGGGTCTGGTTTAATAGATGATTCGTTTTTTAAAAGCTATTTGGCTACTTATTCTAGTTTCCTCATGACCTCTGTCCAGTTCAAATGAGCGTACCACACTAGATTTCCTCCTGTTGGTAACCACAAAGTGACCACATGTCTGATTCCTCAAAATTCCTGTAATGTAGAGCTGCCTTAGAGAGGGCACATCATTGCTGGATTATTACGTAAAAGAGTTGACATTGTATTGGCCATTAACGCCAGCAAACGAAATGGACAAATGGACATGAGTTCTAGGTGAGGAAGCCAGGCTTGTTGAATCCTTTGTCCGGAAATCATGGGTTCGTGACGTGATCTTTATTCTTTTGACGCCTTTTAGACTGTATTTGGAGGATCGTTTGAAGGACATCCTAGGATGAGTCCTAGAATGGTTTTGAGTTATGTTGCTCACAGTGGTATTGCCTAAGTTGACCAGTACTGTTGGTGTATGACCAGAAAGATGCTTAGACTTGGAGTGCAGCCAGCTCATCATGATTTAAATATACAGAAAAATTGCAGAATAACGCTCAGTTGGGGAATAATGGCACTAAACATGTCTTCACAGTTGTTAGCCGAGTTTTAGGTTAGATTTAATAAGAGTTTCAATGGTCTGATAAGATAACATGTATTAAATAAGGTAAGTTTTACCTGACACAGTCGACGGAGTTTGCGCAGATATGGCTCGTGAGTAATTCGTCAAAAATGTTCGTCAAAAAGCAACGGCCAGAGAATAATTTCTTTGGTTCTACCTTCTGAACGAAAGAGATAGTGCGTTATAGTCTGTCACAAGATGCGGAAATTTAAATGATGAAAAGGCCTGACACTGTCATTTTAAAGCTTCAAATTTGAAGGGCGTCCGTGGTGAATAGCAAGTTGGAAGAAGTTTTCCCATCAGAGAATAATCTTTGTTGACTTGATAGCTTACTTACAAAGTATGTAAATCCTACCACAATATTTTTATCGCAGTTTCCTTAAACATCTTTCGGACTGTCTATATTTGGGCTCCCCCAAAGCTAACTAGTCGTTGATTTGCTTGCTTCCCTTGTCAGTTTGGTTGCAGATGTTTACTTATCAGTCTAGATGACATCATCAGTACGTCGTGAGTGGAAATGCAAGTTCGTGGTTGTTGCGAGTACGTGGATTTAGATACACTTTACTCACCAGTCATTGGTACTTCAGGTGAGCCTTCCTTCTGGCTTCCTGTCTGACCTGTCTGCAGACTGATGGATGTCCGCATAGACTTGTGAATTGACCTCTCCGCTACCCCAGCCATGACCTTTTGTTGTTTGCCTCCACAGTGGGTCCCGCTTTCTGGTCTGCTGGTCTAGTGGCTGAGGCTGACTCAGTGTGACCATTAAGCTTGCGTTCCCTTGATCGTTGCAGTTCGTAGACAGGGTCGCAGCCAGCCAGCTGTATGCCAGCTGGCTGAATCGATTGCAGAGTAGCGTGTCCGGTACATCCGTGTGCTACAGTGTGCACATTTTTATATTAAACTCGTGTCCTTCCTGATCTTCATATATGAATTTATGGAATATTGAATAGTTTGCTTTGGTAGCCGTGTTGTGTTTCCTTACCCCTTGTGAAATTTTCTTCCAGGCTGCCCTCCGTGCAGTTGATTCTGTACACAATGTTGTTTTCTGCGCCTTGCTCGATCATGCCTTTCAGTTTTGAAATCAGTTTCCTCAATACCGCGACAGGTTTATGAGCTGAACGGATGCCTTTCGGATTTAATCACCCTGCTGTGAATTCAGATATTCTCTAAGTACTGAAGGTCTGCCTTTAACTGGCTAATAGTAATGTTCTTGTTTTTGTCGGGGCTATTTGTCTTCAAGCTTCTGCTTCATTTTCTAGGGTATTCGCTGTTTTTACTTGAATAGAAGCTGATTACACAAGAAATTTGAAAGCACTTCCGAATAACCAAATTGACCTACCCTGTTAATTGTTATAACTGATTCAAACCAATCAATTTGCTGTGAAGCTTCGACTACTGGCGACAAATTTATGGGCGTGTGAGCAACAGAGCTTTCATTGACAAAAATTACTAGAACTCGCGGGATTTCCCGATAACTTTTACAGCCAACTCTGAAACACTCTCCACTGAACGGTTATTCGGCGTGAAAGCTGACACAAAGGGTAAAAATTTAATACCAGCCTCATATGGAGACGGTGGGGCAAACAACAATGTAGAGTCAGGTTACATGGTGTCATTTCAGTGATGAAAGCAGTTCTGAAAAACGAATGGGACAGAAAGTCTGTCAGATGGCCTAACGTCTGCTTGATCCATTTGCGTCAGGTCAGCCTAACGATTATCAATTGGGATTTTGTCTCTTGAGTAAAGCAATGTTTTCTGGAAAGCCAAGTTGCACCGTACAGCTGCTTCATTCTTATTGAGGATCATCGGCGGTGCACACCTCATCAAACCCAAACCCGCAACCCCCCGAAAACAGTTTAACTATTTTACCGATCGCTTCATGGGCGGCTGATCCGCAGTGTGAATAGCTTGCACCAAAAAAAGATAAAGCGCCACGCATCACTCAATCACGGAAGCCAAATCGCCTGGTTAGGTATTTGCTGACTACCCAAGGGGCAGTCTCACAAGGGAATTTTCATTTGTGAAATTATTCTTCTTTTGAGTTACGTGCTCAAGGAGCCAGTCACTGAGAGACCACATGATGTGGTTTCAGGGAGTAGAGGATGAGTGGCGCTGCATTTTTCCTAAGTGCGAGTTAATCACCTTGTTGAATAGCCGCTCAAACTACTAACCTGAAGTTCGCGAGTACGAAACTTCCTTACGTTTCCTCAGATGTGCTCCGCTGACGATACCAAATAACGATAAAACAGCTATACATTGATTCTCCGCTTTTCAGATCAGATTAGCTTTATTACGGGAAGCAATCTGAATTGAAAATCCCAACTCCCTTCACACTACCAACCTTCTAACGACTGACAGCGGATGATTGATTCGAATACTGCATGTGCTTATGCTATGTTTAGAACCATGCAATAAGGATGTATGGTTCTTCTTTGGCGAAAAACTACATGAACCAATATACGGTTGCAGCAACAAGCAATTACTTGGTTTCATGTTTTTTGGTATATTCGTAACAGGTCTTGAAAACAGAGTGACCAAAGGCATCACAGAATTGTTTTACGAACTCCACGTAGAGGTAATCAGAGCTATAATTTGTAGAGATTCCGAGCATGCTGAAAGACTCCACAGAATACTGAATTAATCACATCCAATAGTCTCCGGAAAATGTAGCTAAATTTTAAGGTTGAATTTGCGTAACTGTTTCTTCCAAAAGAACGGTTGTTGCTTCAGCTCTCATGCTGTCGTCCATTGAAGATATGTGAACTTCTTAAAGGAACTCTATGACTTGATGAATCTAACAATCTATGGGAACAAATGAACAACATTCCAGGTGATCCAAGTCTAGCATGTTATGTAAAGAAAGGCCCTTGTGGCAGAACCATAATTGTTGGCTTGTTTGAAGGGTTTGCCGATGGACGATGTGATACAAAACGTTTTAGGTGTGAATATTTCCGGTTCAAATCCTTCACTATCCTTCGGTTTCTCGGAAATCTGTTAGTCTATGTGTACCTATCATTAACAAGTTTTTTGTACTAACCCACATACTACTTTGCCGACGTTTGCGCAAACACAGTCTACGAGGTACCTTCAGAATTGTCTATTCGGGGAAGGCTCCAAACAAGACTATTGGCAAAGTATAAGTAAGTCAGAAGGAAAAACATTGCACATGAAGAATAGGCCTTTCAACTGAGAAGTCATCACTCCTAGAGCCAAGAAACCCACGACCACATGACATGGACTCAATGGTAATTGGATAAGTGGTGCTGTCAATTAGCCGCACTGGCTGACTCGTTTAATCATCAACTACTAGACTGTAGGTTGCAAATTCAAATATCTTCGGAGAGCTGAAGATGGTGCATTGCTGATGATCTCCGACAAGGATGGAACAGCTGTAGAGAGCTGCTCAGTTTTTTGGCGTAGGCTAACTTCATTTCAACGAAGGACTTAACCTGAAAAATATCTACGCGTTCTTTTGAGATAACATTTTTAGGCCCTATTGTGCCTCTGACTAAGACCGCAAATAAGTCGTATTTTATTAGCGAAAATATACACTCATTTATCATTTCCGATGCGAACAGCCAAAAAATTTATATTCAACATTCATTGTGTTTTACACTTAACGATCTAGATGCAAACAAAGGTAAATCACGAAATACCACCCATGGGGCCATTGTCGTCACATATTTATAAGAAAGCTAAAGGAAGTCCATTCAAGTTTTGTACGTAAAGTTTCTACGGCCCTTACACAGATGGAATATCTGCCCTATAAGATCAGTTGCATGATCTCCTCCACAAATTCAATATCGCCGACTTTTTATCTGGTTTTACTTTGCGTCCTCTCTAGAGATGAATCTCACTGGGCACCGTAATGGTCTCAAAATGCAATTTGTGTGAACAGGAAAAGTACACCAAATTCGACCGTTGGGTACTTCTGAAAGTGAAGCTAAAATCTCTCCAATACTTCACTCACAGAGGGGCCTGAATATCACCTAACGATTGATTAGCCACAGAGATTTCGAGAAAACAAGTTTTCTGACAATGTCGTTAAGCCTGATAATCAATATCTTTCAGATGGATCCCTCTTTGAAATGCAGTTGTTTGGCATATTGCTTACCCTAACTCCTAAAGGACCGCTCTTCTTGGTTTTCAGTTCTTAGTTTTCAACACCGAACCCCGCATACCCCGACATAAAATACCGTGTCCGTCCCTGTCCAAAATTCTTTGATTTTACCAATTATTCTCTTATTAACGGCTCAGTCATCCAATAAAAAACAACTGCCCTGTTTTTTTCAACGGGAGCTAAAATGTTTTCACCAGGTCCATGTATCATCAATCAACAATATCAGACAAATAGCGCCTAACTAATCCAGTAAATGGGGCATTCGCTACCATGCTGCATATATCAAATTCTGTCGTAGAATGAAAGCCGGAAGAGAAGCGAACATTTGCAACCATTTTCATCCGTGTTATGGCTTTCTGAATAATGACAAGTTTAAAAAACTCCTAATTCTTATCTTCTATAGAATAAACCGAGTTAACGAAACATTCCTGAAGATTTTCCGGTTTTTTGGTTTGCAGTTATGCATGGAGCAGTTTATTTTAAAAGTTATTTTTTTATCTGTTTGGTGAAATTCTCTGTGCGGTTAATGATAGAAAAGGATGAAAAAAGGTTTGGAAATATTGTTCGTAGTATGAGAAGGCTTTGGAATCTTGATGAAAGTCCTGTCTTGTAAGCTTGACAATAGAGTCCATTTTAAATTTTTAGTGTCGTAAAATCGAAGTGGTTTTTTTCTATGTGAGATTTTTATCATCAAATCTAAATGAAGATTTACCATAAGTAAAAACAACACCCAATAGTAAATAGCCAATTTATTAATCAGCATACACAGCATCTTTTTGCTACGGAAACCTATTTCAGCTGAATGTAGGGCTGAATAACTGAGACATATTTGGTTGTTTTTATATTGTAAGCTTTTGGAGACAAAATTTCCGTTAGACTACAATTTACACAGCAGGGCTTCTTTTCTGCTAAGATGGCTGTTACGTTGGAGAACACAATGATGCTTCTGAAATTCACCGGTGGTTTTTGTGTTTCTAGTTTATTTTGCTGAATTGGTTACGCATTTTTTGATGTTTCGTCTTCAAAATCCTAATTTATTGCTTACCAAGACATTAACCTGAATGTCACCAGTCATTCGAGGCACAATGGCTAATTAGGAACTGATCGAATAGACATAAGAACTGACGTTTCTGGTAGAGAATTATTGATTATTTTAGAATCTTTGTGTAATACATATTGTTGTTTTTTTGTTTAATTTTCTCATGCTATGTTTGCCGTAGTATGGGATGATGTATTTATAATGTAACGTATGAATAACCGTAGAATAACATGTAAAACGTTTTTGTTTGTTCTTCGCGTTTTTCGTTATGGAACAGAATGCTGCAGATGGATGACGGGACACTGACAGTAAAAGACCACTTTAAAATAATCGCTCCCCGTGAAAAATAGGCTTTGATAACTATTGCAGTTCACTGATTATCTTAGGGACACTGTTCACTAGTATGGGCGAGAAGAGAAGTTTCAGACAAGAACGAAGCACAGGCGATGCCATAGATCAAGCCTGAACACTTTCGCCTATTTAGCTGTGACCTCTTTGGAGCGTCAAGTGGGTGTTGGTTGAGTAATGGCGAGGCGCTCGGTTTGCATATATGATTTCAGAGGTTCAAATCCATGCACGGTCAAATATATGCGTTACTGATGCGTTCGCGCTCATAAGACCGAAACTCGAGTTCAGTATTTGCCCAAGTCGATGTGGATTTTCATAAGGATAGAAGGCTGTGTGTCCAAGAAAGTAAAACGTAAACTTGAAATGTTGTCTGAATGAATCTTTTCAAAATCGAAGAAGTTCGGGTGATTAACATTTCATGTTTAAAAAGAATTCGTCAAGTTTTGGAAGTTCCCTGTACTTTATTAACTTGATTTAGTGCTGAGGTTTTTGCGATAAACTAGTGTGAGCAGCGTGTGAACACAATACTGTTGTCAATCACTAAAAATTTAGTCATCTGATCCGCATTCGTATGCACGGTCCTATACAAATAATGGGAAATTTCTCGCTTGATTTTACCTCACCTACCTCTGAAAGCCGCCTAAATCATATATTACTACAAAACAGCTTTGATTCAGCCAATTTCCATAGTTACTGACACCAATTCTCACCACTGTTTAAACCCGATTAATTTTCTCCTTGTCTCTAGAAATGACCCTTCTTAACCGAAACGTCCGACCACACCACATAATCTGCATGTTGTGCAATTCCTTAAAGATAGATATTTGTGGTGCCATCAAGACCTCTTACAGTCTGAAATAGGATGGGTGTTATCGAAATGCCGGTCGTATGCTACGAAGTGTGGTTTCACTAAAAATCAGCTCCGACTACTTGCATTTGTCCCGATAGTTAAGCTGAAACACATGCGGCAATAACATTTGTCGTCTACAGCAAAGTTTTGATCATTTGGAAACTTTTTTTTGGAGAGAGGGACATTGAAATCACAGGAAACAGTGTACTACAATGTACTGTTAGCTCTTCTTTCCAGGGGCAACCGAACAGTGTTGTTTTGTACTGAAATATCTGTCAAGAAAATCAAACTAACAAAGTGAAAGTTGGCGTGATCTGAAGTTTGTTTCCAATTGCTTTGAGACTTTTCGGTCAATTTCGGAGAGTAAGATGAATTTGTGGTGTACAGTTTTTCCCTCTGGCCTAGGTTTCACTAGATTCATATAGAAAAACCTTATTTATCGACTAGGATGAATGACTTACAAAATCCCAGGAAAGTGGGCTCCAAAAAACGAGGTTGATCCAGCAGGCGCGGTATTGTATTGCATCACAGAATTATATGACTCGTCTCAAACTGCAAGACTGAGTCAAGCTCACCTCTGTGTAAAATTTGCACTCCAATTCCGGAATCATTCTGCACCGAAGTACAAAAAAAACGAAAAGATGTGAGCACCCGCGAGTGGGTAAAGATTTTATTTCTTCGAAATGAGCCATCATATGAACATTACGGCAATAAAAACTCAGTGAACATTCAAAGCACGGAAGCTGACTAAGGATTTGCATAACAAAAATGATCTTAGCTGGGTGAGCGCAAATCTTTTTGGAAGAATTGACAGTACCCTGTAAAAGCCAGGATGACTGTTTTGGTACAGTAGTCAGAAGCATTACTTCCAAGTACGCGTTAATGCAACATAGCAGCAATTGTATTAATAACAATAGTAATGAAACTAATAGTAGGAATAGTAACGAAATAA
The DNA here is from genome assembly GCA_003604175.2 of Clonorchis sinensis. NCBI lineage: Eukaryota > Metazoa > Platyhelminthes > Trematoda > Opisthorchiida > Opisthorchiidae > Clonorchis > Clonorchis sinensis. Next base: position 94,230,428 of record CM030369.1, on the reverse strand, counting down.
TTTCAGCGTGCGAATTTGTGGTAGAACACAATAACCTGTGTGGAGTACCATAAACACAGTCTGTACATGCGAAACTTGTCTTTTCAGAAGCCGAACAAAAGGCATCTTCGCTAAAGTTCAGTACTTGCTTGGAATCCATGTGTGCAGTTTTTTCACAACTAGTATATTTTCATCGTTTGCCGGTCAGTTACGTGGACCTCACTTTTGCAGTCCTTTGAATCTTGCACCCACCATGACATTGTTGCGCTTCATTTCTGGAGAATGATCCCTTTGCACCAGGCTAAATGTTCAGCTTTTAAGGACAGAAGTGATGCCGTCGGCTGTTGTATCTCAGGTCCTTGCTCTAGCACACCAGCTGAAGATCAACAGGACCCTACGCGTCGTGTTGTCCCTTGGGTCCTACAAGTGCACAAAATGTAACAAACCATCTGGGTTCAAAAAACTCTTCAGTAATCTAAGGACTAGGCTTCCGTACTTTAGAAAACACATTCCTCACGATCAGCCACCAATTTCGCGTGTCTTTCTATCGAAGGCTCTTCTGGCAACTGCAGCCGCAGTTCAGAACCTCTTACTTCTGTTCCCCACTGAGAATTATGCCAAACTTAATGTAGCGGACTAGCGCAACTTGCGGTTTACAAATTAAACTGTCATCTTTACCCATTATTTTGAATTCCAGAATGATGAATAACTAAGGTTTTAAGGAAAATTCAAAGTTGAATCTTAGTCAATCAGGCTGGAATTCAAAAGGTTCACAGTGAGTGGTGCGCAGGGCCTGGCGGTTGAACCAGGTTCATTCGGAAACTGATGCACAATAACGCGATAAATGTTATTTGCTTTACAAACCTCCAGGTGTAAGTATACACCCTGGATTTAGTGCAGCAACTTATGAGTCTATCCGCTTGACCATGTCTAGATACAAATCTCAGGTCGACTGTACTATATTTTCAGGATGTATTTGTCGCCTATTGCTTGTTTCAACTTCCTTGTGGGCTGTACATTCAAACGTCATTAGAAGATGGAGATCAAATGTGTGTAAATGGAGAAAATCGGTCACACAATTGGAACTCTGCAATAACTTGTCTACTTGAGCGCAATATTGGTGAACATTTTCGTAACGCTTTGATTTCATATAGCTAATTTACCCAGGTTCTCGAGTGGTGTGTTACTAATTGCCATCCACCCCTTAGGTGTTTTCCTACAAGTCTTACTTTTAACAAGTGAATACGTTCGTCAAAACATCTCCAAAATGATGGACGTAGATTGAAACTTTCGCGGTCAGATCATGATCATCAAGTGGATATTATCAGGATCTGCAAGTGGTTACTGTAAAACGAGGAAGCATCCTGAGAGGAAATACAGGAAAATAAGACGAATCCATCAGAATGAAAAGTATGTAAACAAAACCAACGTTGTGAATTATCAGTGACTAAACAATGCACTACGACTATGAAAATTCGTTTTCTATGTTATGAAACATGTGACGGTTCTTTAATCCGTTTTATTTTGCCCAACCGAACGTAAGTATTGATACCTGTACCCTAAACCCCAGGTAAAATATAACCCCCTGCCTTGACAGCTACCAGGTCCTCCTCTAGAATCGATGACCAGTCAGGCACCATTTTCTGACTGGTTACTTGCATTTTTCTGAAGATTTCAAGGTGTTAAGCTTGCAAATATTATTAGGAATTGATAGTGATCCCCAAAAGACCAACCACTCCTAGAAGAAGCTACTCGCCTGGATAGTTCAACCTTGCGTTCCCTGCCATTAAATGTTTGGGGAAAGCACCATTCAAAATTAAGCCCAGCCCCAAGGAGGGATATAAAACACTTGTCCTTATGATGCTTTTTCTTCGCAAAGTTGCTCTCTACCTAACCATCCATAGGCAGATTCAGTGATTGATGAAGCTAAATTGTAACCGCAACATTTTGAGGCTTTACACTAGGTTGGTTTGATGTAGTATTTTCAATACAAACGTTAGTACGAGTCAGTTAGTAATAAACCGATGTACAACCTCGAGCTTTGATCTAATGCTCGGGCATTTCAACATGACCTAAAATAGATGGGAAATAAGTTTCCAGTCGGATGCCTAACCAGACGTGATTGTTCAACAACAGGCTCAATGCTGATATCTGTACTGCGGGGTGGGACGAAAATCTGTTCATTGGAACATGAAAAGACGACAGGTTAACAAAATACTGTATCAACCGACAGATCTGGCAGATAACTCAGTAAGTGGCCATTTGAGATAAGAAAATGTATATTATTCGGGCAACGATGTCTCATTAAAGAATGTATACGTGTTAAATAAATCGCCAGATGTTACAAATAGGGTGAACGCTCATGGAATAAATTTGCCTAGCTGATCAGACGTCCGGGCTAGAGACATACAAATCACTTGTGTTTTTGGCTGCATGCAAAATATAGCGCCTGTGGTAACCGAAAGATAGAATAACATGTGTAAACCTTTTCTGTGTCTGGTTAAGAAGATACTAAGTAGTATGAAGTCCAGTGCTATTACGTGGATAGCGCTTTTCTGAAAATCCACGAAGCAACCCAGCGGCTTGATTTAAGAAACATGCGTCGCGAAGAGTCTGGATCCTACAGTAACGTGACGATGTTCCGCCCCCGATCCATTGAGCTATACTAAGAGGCTCCTTTGCGGCATTGCAATGCCTCTCATCATAGGTTAGCCAATGGTTAAAGGTCTGACCAAAACTGTTTATTGTCTCTTCAGCTGGGATTTGGAAACTTCGCAGGAACTTGTTCTCTGGATAAATATGTTGCACTGGCATTTCCCGCCAAATGACACTGTTTTGAGGTCAGGCTTTTGAACCGGCGTCTTCAGCCGAGTTGCCCAGTGGGTTACACACAGTAGGGTGGATAAGTAAATCAAGGCTACTTCTGGTACCTCTATGCTTTCTGTTTCAGGCACCTTTTTTTCCTTCTCCATTCTACGTGTGATGATAATATCGTAGGTATGTCTTAAATTAACTGCTCCATTCCCCTCCCAATGGACGTAGCCGCAGGATTAGCACGTCACTCAACACCGACAGTTTCAGGCACCTAGCTATAGTGGGTCAAAAGCTCAAACATCTGTGCGGTTGCCGGGGATTTGAGCACACATTTGGGCAGACCCAACGCGTCCAAGTATCATCTCATTGGGCGGTCAGTTTGAACAAAACTGCGTTCATACGGACAACGATCAAAGCCTGGTTTGATTACTGGATGACCGCAGGCTGTTTTTACGCTGTTTTTTACTTCTGGAATTGCCTAAGTAGTTTGACTATATGGTACAACCCGACAACCTGCCATTCAGCTTCGCTATGTCGCCATGAGATGGCGCTGGTATCGCTCAGTGAACATCTTATCTCTCTTTTGGAGCACTTGTGTGAACACTAACGACATGAGTGGTTGGCCTCAATTCTTTCATCGTTTTTCGGGACCTCAAAGGCGGTAGGTAACTAGCTTAGCAGCAGAGGGGCTCGCAGATCCATAAGTTGAGCGAAACTACTGGGAAAAATCTTTTGTTTTTGGATGAACTGAATTAAGTCTTTTATCATACACTCTACATTCAAAAGTGTAGGTTCGCGCCCCAGGACATGCAGCAACTTAGCACACCATTTACAATCGGAGGAGTAAAATTCGAGGTTGGGAACAAATTGTGTAAGTTGAAAGCAGCGATTATAGTTTCCTAGATGAGGTTAATGCACGAAAATCTAGGTCTCAGACGGTGTTTGCTAGTTTGAAACACCTACGGTAGTAAAGCTTCCCATCCTTGAGTCTCAAGGGATGTGTGGACCAGGCTTCGGTGGTTTCAGCGTGTCTTGCACGTACGGAATCATGAATTGCCGAGATGAGTACGGTTTTCCGCCACCATTGCACAGTGGCGCAAGCCGAGTGGTGAGCGACCTTTGGCCTCGCAGAGGGTTGTGAAACTGATCAAAAAAATCGTGGCACTGTCAATGTGACTCATCTTCCATGATAGGGTTTGTGTTATCCTCCGTGTGCATGGTTAGAGACGTTGCAAGAAATGGGTGCTAGTAGATGTCATTGGCGTTCTTGTTTCTGAATGAGTATGTGGAATTACGGCCACCTCGGCCAGCAGTGTAGCCGGCTAGCAGGGATCTCATTATCACCCACTTTTACCCTTCTCTTCACAATTTGGTTTTCAAAAAATTATGGTGGTAGGACAGTTTTGAACAATGGTACTGTGCAGCCAACTGACCATGACGATATCAAAGACTTTGCTACAAACCTGAGCTACTGGGTATTACTTTACTGATGATTCCTTATTGCTCAGTGTAAAAACAATTCGGCAAGACATAAGCGATTGACAGTGATGTTGAGCAGTTGGTAGTTCCTTGAACTCCCAGCCACCAATGAGCTCAGCACACGGACACAGTAATATTCCAGTCGATACCAAAGATCCATGTATGAAGTCAGTCTTGGAATACTGTTGAACGTGCGCCGTTGCATGCATGAATTTTATTTTTACATTTTTACAACAGTAATTGCCACAGTGGAGTCGCTAACGTGACGACTGATCAAACTCGACCTGTTTGGTACATCGATAAACAGCGTAAATGTTTTCCTGACAGAAAAGCTGATTGATTAACTTGATCACATATGATACCAACAGAAACAAGAGTCAGACTTATTCTCGATACATGCAGATGGAGAGTACTATAAACGACAGATTCAGCGTGTTTTCATTTCAGTCTGCCGTTAACACCAACTTAGTATGCAAATGAGCTCATTTCGCCAAGTGTAATTGCGTATTTGATTGTTTGATTAGATCTCTGCATGGATTTATTGGCTTCAAGATACTCTCAAAAGCAGTTTTTGTGCTTAAAGCTGTTTCAAAAATTGCTGGAACTAGAACCAAACTGTATGGTACGCAATGTGGTGAAAGATCGATATTACCGTATGCATTCGAGACAGCGTCACCTGCAAACATGCTTTAAAGTGCTTACCTTCGATGGGTGTGACCACAGAACATTTACAAAGAACAATCCACAATTTATAAATCATCTGTAGCGATCAACTCTCTTTCTCTCTCTCTCACTCTCACTGCAACCCTCTGGCTGCGGAGGTAATCTTAATTGTTGGGCTGTTCGTCACTCCATATTCGATTCACCTCCGTACTGACGTCAAATGAACTCGGCACCCATGAGATCATAACAGAAAGGAGAAGGAATGAATGGTTGAGTGAATAAAAAAGGAATGAAGTGAAAACACAAATGCTATTTTCAATGACGGTACAAGTTTTGAGCTCTCATAATCGAATCGTTTCATCATGTAGAAGTTGCCAGCTGCGCTGATTTTGGCCTCCGATAATGAATTAAAATTTGCTCTTGTATGATCTGCATTTACAATGCGTCACACGTGCCATACAGGCCTTTATGGAGTCTCCGTATCAGGCTGTCTAGTGTTAATCTAAAACAACGCTAGTATCAAACAAAAGCATTGCGCTATTTCAACCGGTCTTTACTTATTTGATTAGCTTCCTCGAAGCTAATAATGAGGATATAAGCACCATAAATTTAGTTGGACTTCTCACCATCGTGTCAAAGTTAGGGAAGCTAAGAAACGGGATGATGGATTCAGTGGTATCAGCTTCAATTGTACTTTCAGGTCGTTAGCTACTGAGTCCTGTTCACTTGGCCTGCATAAATCATTTGACTGGCACTTTTACACTCAACGGACTAGCATGGATTTTGGTGCGTTTTTTAAGCAGTCCATCCGTTTTCCGTTCCACATAATGAATACTTGTATATTTCGGTCAGTTAGGCATACAGTCAGCTCATCGGATTTTCTACTGTTACAGTGAACGCTGGCGACTAAAAGAACACCCCTCTAAACTGTGTTCCTGAGGAGCCTCAAGAATCCTTAGCAAGCCCTAAAGTCAGTCAGTTTGTGTGAAGTTGACAATCCTTCCTCCGAAGATGAAGCCTGCTCACAGCATATATATATATATATATATATTACTTCAGCAACGAGGAGGGAGAAGGAACTTTTCGACCGAGGAAATTATTTTAAAGACACTTATTCTGTACCATTACATTTCCTCCTTAGGGAAACCACATCCGGCCTTGATGGTCGTTAGTTGGTTTGCTGACCTTGGTAATTGGGTTGCAAACGTTTCGTCACCAGATGAGATGGCATCATAGATGCTTTGTGAGTGGAAGTGCGATGACGGATTTAAATAGGGTTTAGTCAGCTAGGTCAACCTTGAACAGTTATTGGTTGTTTCGGTAAAAGCTGCTTTTGACCTGTTGACTCACCTGTCTTCTGGTTGAGGGATGACCGTGTAGCCTTGGGAATTGTCCTCTCCGCTACTTCAGCCATGACTTCCCCATGACCCACATGCTTCTACAGTGGGTCCCGCTTCCTGGTCCGTTAGTCTGATACTTGAGACTGACTCCGTGTGACCCTGAAGCTTGCGTTCCCTAGCTCGTTGCGTTGCGTAAACACGGTCGGTTTTAGTATGCCAGCTGGCTGAATCGATTGCAGAATAGCGTGAGTCTTGAACTTCCCTCTCGTGTCCTGTACTTTTGCGTGCTACAATGCATACGTTTTCAGTATCAAACTCGTATCCTTCCTTATCTTCATATGTGGAATCAATGGATATTGGACTGTCTCTTTTGATAGCCATGTTGTGTTTCTTCACCTGTGTGGAAATTTTTCCCAGACTGTCTAGTATAATATTTGTTGCTGTCCGTGCGTTTGATTCCGTGCATGATGTCACTTCTTGTGCCTTCATCGGTCTTATCCTGCGATCTTGAGATTAGTTTTCTTAGTGTGAGCAACTAAGTCACATTTGGGTTGTAGTAGCGTGTATTCAATTCAGATATGTTCCTAATCTACGATAGGAATAGCCCTTTTATTCGGTCGATCTTCATGTTCCGGTTGTTCTCGGGGAGCTTTTCCTTCAATCTCCTTCTGACAAATTTTTCCATTTGCGAAACAACACCTTCTTATAAATTAAAAAAAGACGCTTTCTGTTAGCAGAAACAGCTGGTTTGCCTATTAAGATATCGGAATTGGGATGTCGTGCCTTACTGATAAGGATTTATGACTTCAGAGCGTCTTTTCTTACGCAGTGCTGACAAACTAAACCGCAATATTCGTGGACAGTATTTGATTTTAGTTGACTCAGTGTACAAATTGGCTTCGGAAACTTATATAGCAACATTGAAACATTTCATGAACGAAATACCGTTGAAGGTCATTCAGGTATAGTGTAGGAGGAAGCGCACTATTTGTTTGATTTTCGAGTAACTGTAACCGTTATACAAGAAAACCCCTCCGCTAAAACGTAAAGTCCTACTGGTCTTCATTTTTTAGCTCAGTTAAACATGACTAGTCTGGGTGACCGGGGTTGGAAACTATATTGTAGGTTTACCACGAGGTTCTGATAGACGCGAGAATACTGAACTTCTGCCCGTTTACTCCAAATGGAATGGAACAGGCTATGCTAACCTTGTGTAAACTGGCGAAATACTCAGATACTAATGCAGTCTTGTGATCTCCTTAAAAAAGCTCGTGGCACGGTTCTTAGTGCTTATCCTCCCTCGTGAAATACTTCCATTGTTAATCCTTAAGTAAAACCCAAGTAATAATCTCAATGTGGGGATTACTTTTGCCGCCGAATGCTCGAATCAGTCTTTGAAATCAATGAGGGGTGATTGGGATATCCCGCAATTACTCAGGTAATCCCTGTAAAAATTACTTAACTTGCCCATTGTTTTACAGCTTTTATGATTTCTCAAGGAAAACGCATAGTGGTGAGTACAAGCTGGCGCACCATTGTAGTCGACTTTTGTCAAATATATGTTCTCATACATTCAGGACATTCGTTGGCCACCCATTATCTAGGGCTTTGCGCCAAGACAAAGTTCACGAACACTTGGTATTCTAAAACAAATTTGTATATGCAGAGTCATCGTCCAAATATATTTGTTTCTGTTTAAACCAGGTTACGGTCACGTGACTCCGCACACCGTGGCAGGGCAGATCATGACCATACTCTACGCAGTGGTTGGCATCCCGCTCTTCTTCTGCTATCTCACAACAAGTGGCAACTACTTGGCAAGCCTTTTCCGTGGGTGCTACGTTCGAGTGTGTCGACCAGCCTGTCATTCAATGGGCAAAGGCTCCAGTCGTTCAAACGGGACTAGCAAACCCTCAAGGAAACATTCTCATATTAGTTCTGAGAAACGGATTTCCGCTAGTTCAGGAAGTACGAAAACATCCACATCTCACTGTCTAGGACCGGTATCGTGGACTTATCCAAGTCCACACACGAAGATCCAGGTCATACATGGGGCCACGCCCACGATGGAAGACATGATGCATCTCCAAATGAAACGTGGGGATACGTGTTCAACTCGATATCATTGTACTTCCCGCGATATGGCTCAAGCGATACACGCCAAACGAGAAACCAAAAACTCGAGGAGGCCCTACATGCCTTCTAGCGTACAAAGCAACGAACAACCTCCTAGTCCCTATCTTAACCACCGGCACCGCGAATGGAGTCATCGTTCAGGTTCTTCTTCCCCTTCCTCGTCTACAACTTCAACCGAGACAAAATCTCCCCCACCTCTTACAGACAAGAAGGTAGACGCACCTTACGGTGACAGCTTGTATGATATGGCCATCTTGCCTTCGTCCATTGCAGAATCAGGAAGCCAGATAGTTTTGACTGAAAGAAAACAAGAACGGCAATCGGTATCCAGTGAACCTAACAAACGTCGAATACATACCAGTGAGACCAAACCCTCAGTTGTTGAAGCGGAAAAGGTTGCGGTCCCAATCTCACTCACGCTATGCATGATGGCTGTGTACATAGTTGTTGGAGCAACAGTGTTCACATTTTGGGAGGAAAAGGATTTTATAAGTTCTTCCTACTTTTGTTTCGTCACTCTATCAACCATTGGATTTGGTGATATCGTTCCAGGTGAGTCTGAATTTCTTTTAGGTATCTGTGCAATACCTGCACAGTGTTTTTGATGACCAAAGCATCCCTTTCAACCAGTATTTGATTTGAGTTCCGTATTTTCTTATCCATAGCATAGTTACTGCCTCCTCAAACCGATCAAAAGTAGAAAGTTTTAATAGCGTCGGATGTAACAGACAAAAGTGGTCTAATTTAAAAGAGGAATTCTAGATGTCTGACAGCTATACCGCTAGAACTTTAGCTGTTCTTACTGGTAAGCAGTTTTTGCAAGTCTGACAGCTATACCACTAGAACTTCAGCTGTTCTTACTGGTAAGCACTTTTTGCATGCTCTAAGTCGTGCCTCGTTGACTTGGTGAGAGTTTTCTAATAAAACTCAAATTATACGGCACATCGTTGTAGGGACAATGCGATATATTTCCACCTCGCAGACTACAGCGAATATTCTGTCGGGTGGTGGAAACCTGTCAAGGAACCTGGCTATCGCCATGCTTTGTGGGATAGGATGTTTGTTGTTTATCGCTTTGTGAAGTACTCAGGTTGGCCTGTATCACATGATCTCCGGAAAAGTCCAATGTATCAAGGAATCTTTAGGACTAGCTGCATTTGGTGTCACTTTACAAGAGGTATTAAATATTCGACAGCAATAGGTGTACCGATATAAGGACATCATTACCCGAAAACCCTAAATATTAAACAGGCGATTTTGACAAATGCACTTTGAAAACCGGTGGTTCTCGTAAGAAAATGTGAACCGTAACCAAAAGGAACCGGTCCAAAGTGCGTACAAATTTTGTTCATGAATATCTCAAATCCGATGTGTTTTTTGATGAACAAAAACCTTTGAGAGTTAACTCCTTCGGATACAAGTCCACAAAAAAGACACCCATTTTCTTCGACCACAATCTCCTGTTATTAAACCCGCTTTGGGGAAGCACCTAGCAAGCCAGAATGCTCAACAACGGTCAACTTGTACAAACTGTGCTTACCAAGATTTGTTTCGGTCACTTGAATACTTCAAACTCGCCAGATGTCATCGGAACAGAACACTGAACTCATTCTGCTTCCAGTGCCTAGTAAACAACTAGTAAACAACTCCGTTCGCGTAAACACGCCAAGTTAGCCGGACGGCTGGTGCTGAGCACCGGTCGACCGAGAAATAGCGGAACAGAGAACAGCAATATCCTTTGTGTTAAATGTGTACTTTGACGACTGAAAACAGCAAACAGTTGTTTTTGCGCACAAACTCATTACTGTCGTACACAGATGGAACTGAAAAATTAAACTTAGGTAGCATTTGATCAACTCGATTGGAAAATTTAATTCCCACGATTGAATATTGTTAGTTATTGCGTGAGCTTATTTTTTGTTGATCAAAGGGCTACCAGCGAACCGAAACAAATACAAACATGTTTAGTACTGACTGAGCAAATTGACGTAGAACCCTAAATACATCGGTGATTGGTTATGATCATGGAGGTCTCTATCACTGATAAAATTATCATGAATTTATCACGGACGGACTCGTTTGATTATTATCTGAGTACTACCTAAACTCCATCTCCGAGTGAAGCAATTTCCATGCGTATGAGGGTTCAGTCCCCTTTGTAGAGAATTTTCCCAACGAGGGTGCGATTTTGGTGCTTCTTGTGAATGTGTATGAGGGTCCAGTCCCCTTTGTAGAGAATTTTCCCAACAAGGGTGCGATTTTGGTGCTTCTTGTGAATGTCTTCTCTCATCGAATATGGGCATAAATCCGAAAAACAAGTTTCTATTCAGTGTCTTGGAATTTGCCTCCAACAGGACCAGCTAATCTGTGCTTGCTATATGTTGTTTTTAATTCCCTTCACGTAAACCCTCCATCCATGTGCAATTCATTAACCATCCACTCGCAATTACAAACCCAAAATTGTGGGAACTAATAATGATTCTGTCGAGGATATTGACCTGGTCAAACTAGCATGGCCATCTGTTTGTCAATCTTACGAGTTCCGGACCAAATGGTTCACTGGGAACAGCTGTGAAGAATATGGAAGGAAGCAGGATTATTGCGTCAACCAGCGGTTGGTTTTCTCTCAGTATTCACTTTTGTGTGAGTCCTATCAGCTCTCTTATAAATGTAATTCCACAGTTTTCCGGGCTGTGGTCTAAGCTGCCTAGAAGAGGGAAACGAAGAATGTGATACATGAGCTATGACACTGACTCTTCGAAACGTTCATCGACTGTGCGTGCTTTGGAACATGCAACCTGCAAGAGGTTTTGACTTATATACTATAATTTACACTGACTGGACCAAGCTACTCAAAGCTTGACAGCTGAGAATAAAGTAAACACTAAATATGGTGGCTCGATCTCCGGCATATGCACAAAGAGTGACAGCGCAGCCGTAAAAGCTGGTAAACCATACTTTGAAAATGCACCTTGGTTGATCAGTTACGGGAATGCACGAGGGGTCACACGTTAGTTGAAGTAATATCCATCTGTTTATCTTACTTGACCACTTCACCAAGGGTTTACCCTGGTCATCTGAAGCAACAGGTACTTTTCATTCTCAGTTTTCATTCGGATGGACCAGTTAAGGTTTTTCAATGAACTCGACAATCGTGAGCCATTATAACTCCTCATGAAGACTGACGTAACACTTTATACGGCTTTTGGTGTGTGTCTATATTCGACGACTCAAGTGAGCGCCCCGGATTGCAACTGGTCTACCTATATAATCATGTGCTATTAGTAAAGTCGGAGTCAGACCACGTGTCCTGACATGCAAAATCAAATGACAATTGAAAATCAAACAAACTGTTTTAGTTTGTTTAAACTGATTCGGAACATTTGTTGCACAAAATAATCCGTGGTCAAGCAATGTTAGCTTGCCCATCTAATTAATTTCTAGGCAGTATAGGAAAACTGCTGCCTTTCTATATACTTCGGATCCGTCCGACCCAACGGGGATAAGCCGGAGTTCCCGTGGTAGCTAAAACGCCACATGTCTTTTTAGCATAAAATTTCAGCTGCACAAAATGGAGTTATTTATATTCAGCAAGAAATCCTACATCTTCAAACGAGGAAAAAACAAGATATTTTACCTCAAGATTGAGGAAAATTGAATCGAAGCTTTGAAAGTTCCAAATATTTCTATGTAGCTCCGTGAAATTCGGTCTTAAGCACGGGAATGTATGGGAATCAAGTGGTCAGGTAGCGATCTACACTCATCCAGATATTCATTTGATGTTAATGTGTGACTCGTCTGAACCCCGGTCGAAGTATTCACTAATTATATTCTTCAACTTCTGACACCACAGAAAAGCCACCTAATGCTTCGTCTGACACGTTATCCTTGATATCAAAATATATTTTCTTTGTATAACACAAAGTACCTATTTTTTTACATGAAATTGGCCTTTACCGCTACCGCCTACAGTCGTTACCCACTATTTATGGTAAGAGGAGCCTAAAAGTGTAATATTTAACACTGAATCCAAATCCAACCCGACAACTTGATTTGATAGGGGATTGGTTGCGGGATTACGGAAGATCGCTCATTCCGATAAGCTTAGTCCAAAAATTTGGAATCGCGCCAACTGAATGTAGTATCTGAGTGTTCCAAATGGTCGATAAGTTTTCAAGCTTTGTACAAACACTGAACCGATTCGTCTTTATCGTGGCGGAAGGACCTAAATCTTACGGATAAGGCTTATTTTGCAATTAGTTCAGAAAACTTTGGATAGATCTAGAACGTTTTCATCTAAATTCGTGGAAGAATCCATGATAAGTCCCTCAGATAAAATAAAGCTATTATTTACTGTTCAGCCAAACTAAGCCCTATTTTTATTGACCTGACAATTACCAGGAATTTGACGTCACTTTGATGCAACAGCGAAACACAGAAGCAATCGGGGACCAGTCAATCATTTATCTGTTACCTATCGGTTTTAGTTTTCATTCTATGTTCTGTTTAACTAATCTACCATTCTGACCTCTAATAGTTTTTATTTTATTTATTCATTTTTACTTTCACTTATATTACACACTTACTGACATATTACTCCGGCTTTTGACCAATTGTCCAGTACTCCTCCGCCCTTCCCACGTGACCCCCCCACTGACTGTGTATATCAGTAAGATTCCCTCGTGTGGCGCTAACTGTTGAGCCTTTGCAAATCAGTTTCTCTCATAAAATACCCGTAGCTGCGGTTTGGATTTAACCGCTAAGTTGTGATCTAATATGTTAATGCGCAAGCGCTTCACGTTTATCCTCTGGATCGCTTCAGTCATGACCCATACGCCTGAAGTCCAGAGAGCGAACAGCAATCCTAGTAACCTTCCCAACGGTTGTACAAGGTAAGCTCAGACACCAGGATATGTCGGCTAGCTCTGCTGCCGAACTAAGTGGGTTGGGCTTGAGCACGCTAAAAAACATGTAGGCAGTGGTTATTATTATTATTGGAAATATATACCAGACGCCCATCAACTCAGTTCAGAACCCATTTGAACAGTCCCGATGAGGATCGATAATACGGCTTGTTTGCTCGGTGAAGCAGGTGGCTGCATTTCGCTCCTCATTTTGTCACTTTGGCACCCAGATGCGAAACGACCTGTGATTGCAAAGCGTATTTTCGTGGTAGCACTGAAGAAAGCGTTGTAACCTGGGTTGCATCGACTGACTGAAGCCAGTGATAAATGTGTTTATTGTTTTCAAATGGCTGCTGAATATCATCATCGAGGGCTTCAGCTAGGTTCAGATGCATCTACCGAGAAAAGCCAATTAGTGCACAAATGAGTATGTATGCAGAATGCTTCATCACTGTTCAGGATCCATGATACAAAGTGTGGGTCTTCTGGCATGAACGAGTCACAAAATGCTACTGGAAAAGTCGACCAGTAAATTGGACAGGCAAGCGAATGCCCAGATCGCTGTAAGGGAGTGTGCATGAATTCCACTTACATTCTAATGCTAAACGGTTTATGTGCACCTCCGACTTTATAGTACATAGTGCTCATTTTTCACCTGAAATACGATGACAAATTTCGTAGGCCACGCATCAGCACGAAAGTTTAAATAAGTGCAATGCTTGCAGATGAATACATCTGTTCGCGTAAGCTATTTTGTAGCAGACGGTATACTGACTTACCATCAGTTGCATCCGTTTAAAAGTAAAAAAAAATAGAATGTCTGTAAGCATTTATGTGTCTAAATATAGACTTCCTGCCAACCGACTATTACGAAGCAATAACGTTTTATTTGTTTCGGTGTGAAGTGTGAAGGTCCCGTGCACATGTTCATTTGCATGGATTCTAAACCAGCATAACACAGCTACACGTGTTAATAATTCAACCTAAATTTCGAAGGATTTTGAAGCAGACTAACCTGAAAAATGGGAAAATGAACGCTATAGCTTTTGTCCTGTTTTTTCCTATCTTGAGTTCAATGGATGAGTTACAAAGTTCATCCCGCTTAGGTGCAAACCTTAATTCAATACTTTTGATATGGAAAGTATGTAACGAATAAACCATTTCGATTAAGCCCGGAGTTAACAGTTTTTAAAAAACAAACTATACATATAAATTATCACCGGCTGAACTAGCAAGCTAACGGTCAAACGTGCTTCCAGCGAAGAGCGAATGGGCGAATCCGAGTCTTGTTTCCTAAATGGAGGCTTTGACCAAAGCGTAGCAAGGGTCTTTTCGTCCTCCATGTTAAAATTCAAACACAACGTGAGGGAATACATTTATTACACATCGTTAATTCTAAGCGCACTGACTGCTTGTCAGCTTGGAGCCTTCAATATGGAAACCCGACTTTTTTTATTTCATTTTCAATGCATCATCCTGAGCTTTCACATAAAAAACCTGTGTTGGGGATGAGAAATGCTAATACAACCTACCGACAGTGAAAGTAACTTCATGTCTGAAAGAATTCCACGATGTTTCTTCTTTGATGGATTAGTAACAACGACGCATACCTCTCCTGTGTCTTTTTCTTGTTCAGAGGTCCAGTTTCTCTCATTTGTATAATTTATCCACAACGAAAAATATTAGTTATGCAACCATTGAGCGAGAAGCCTTGTGCATGTAAATCAGTACAGTCTCGATCGAGCAGAGATGTGGGCTGCTCACTCAGCTTGAAGAAAGCTGTATATTCTAGAAATAGGAGCACAGTTTAGTCAAATGTGGTGGACGTATCGGGCATTATCATGTAGAAATGGTGTTTCTGGCTCGGTTATCGAGTAGACATGTCAGCGGGAAATCTGTTAAGATACGAATGAATAATTCCATGGTTTGTGTACCATTCAGTGTTTATGTTTATTTTGTTCTCCCAGCACAGTTTATTTCCTCCCTATTGGACGGTGGTTGACGTAGTGCCAGCTGATAAGAACTCGTTTCTGCTTGATGGTGTTTAGTGAAATATCCAAGTTGTTCATATTCACGCCACTCTCGTTTGAACGGTCGTTCCCCTGTCCTGGCGTAATTATTCCGGTGAGTCCACACCAAAGGGAAGCACTGAACTCGAGTTTCGCTCTTATTAGAGCTCATTAGCAGTGCATATCCAGTGGCCGTGCCGGGAATTGAACCTCGGACATCTGATATGCGAGGCGAGCGTGTTACCACCACCCCACCAACGCACGTTGGACGCATCTGAATTTTCACGTCTGAACAGGCGAACGTGTCCTATTTCGCCCAGCCGTTTGGAGTCGGCAATTCGCCTCAGGACAGAGGAAACCGATGCCCATGCTTATGTACCGTAAACGGATGAACCCCCGGGGTTCAAATGACCGCCACTAGATATGCACTGCTGATGAGCTCTAATAAGAGCGAAACTCGAGTCCAGCGCTTCTCTTTGGTGTGGACTCACCGGAATAATTACGCCAGGACAGGAGAACGACCGTTCAAACGAGAGTGGTGTGAATATGAACAAAATACCTATCCCGCAAAACCCCACAACTGTATCCAAGTTGTATCACTCGGTGTCTACCTCGGGGAATTAAGGTAGCTTCATTAGTATTTTGCACTTTTGCAACAAAAACTCAAGTTTTTTTATTTTGCTCTAAAAACTAAATGACTAAAATTGATTTCAAAGTTGAGAAAGTGGAAAGGCGCATAGGGGTAGTCCCCATAAAAATTTGTGGTCTTAATCCATCCCCCACAACTCATAAAAACATTTGACGAGCAAGCACAATGGAAAGACCTCGCGCCACTTCCTATGAACCTTAAAATAACTCTTATATTGTGTATTTACAAAAAACCACGTATGAAAACGGCACAAACCTCTTTAGTTAAACAACTAGAAGTAACCCAGAAGTACTGTGATGTTGTGCCACCAAAGAAATGTCTAGTACAGTGCACCTAAAATCAGTGAAACCTGCATCATTTTTGTGATGCCGGATGAGAAGTTCGTTAGTTTATGGATATACGTTATTGTCGGGGTTTTTGATTCTTGCGACGATTCAACGTGGCTATCACAGTGACGTGGATCACAATGTTGTTTGCTTGTGAGTCGGTGAGTTACGCCTTTTGCGTTTTGTGACCGTTACAGGATGGGTTACGGTTAGTGTGATGTTTAAAACAAAAAGTGATAATGAATATACACACATTTTGGCCGAGTTTGCGATAAATGGGTGGTAGAAATACGAAAAAAAGCTGCACATTGTGGGACAATTTATCCGGGGAGATGTGGGGTAGTTTATTCGTATCCATAGGTGATTGTCACGTTCAAATTCTATCAATATTCCAAATTTGGACCTGCCCACGTTTGATCACGGTTTTTTAAGTAACGAAGAACTCAGGGCCTATTGGTCTACAACAGGGCTGTTCCTTTGTCTAAAAATAAACAATGTTGCAGCCACTAACTTGTTACTCCAATGTCCACACATCTCAGACACTCACAAAAGGATTCGAAAAATTTTGGTTTTGCTGGTATCTTCAGCAATGTCTCCAGGTGCTCCCAAGACCTGGTACACCACAGTAGGGCCGTTAACAAACTTGGGCTTAAATTGTGTGCCCCTAGTGTAAAGACCATTGGTTTGATATTCGTGGCGTTTACCATCCCGTAAAGTGCAATAATGGGAATCATGTTTATTGGTTATACTGTCCAGCGAAACTGACAGACACCTAGTTAAAAGTTGGTAGCCTATCATTCATTGAATTCATCAATTTGGGGACTTGTCAGAAATGAAACCATGTTGACAAATAAACCATAAATTTACTGCCATACCTGATATTTTTGGAATTACTGACATCCCAGTCAGATTGAGATATCTAGGCGTGATAGCGGTGGTTCAATCAAACGAAACATAGAAACTCTGTTTGAAATTACACCAGTCTTATCACCAACCACGACTGAAAGAGACGTTGCAATATGTTAACTTGGACAGTCAAATACCAGGATGAAAATTTTGAATAAAAATGCAAGTAGCTTTAAATTCTGACACTACCGAAGTGAACTAAACCGCTTTAAACCTAGCCCTAGAGTGGTAAAACAGAAAATTCAGTGTGCTGGACAAACGTTCCGACAAATTTTCCGTGCAATACAACGAAAGCCATCCTACTTGTAATTAGAAACCCTTAGCAGAACGCAAGCAGAACGTTTATCAATGACTCTTCCTTCTTAGTGAAACCCCAGGAGTAAGAACGATGCTGCGCGCATTTTCTCAGATAGATGTTGTCAAAACATGCAGTTGAGGCAACCACATCTCTGCGAATGAGCTGTCGGACTTTCAGTTCTATCGGTGTCCGAGGACAGGTTGTCCACTTGCGAGCGTTTTCTCGGTATACGTAACACTGCTTTCTAAAGGATGCTAACTTCAAAAACGTATGTATGCTAATAAGTCCACAGTGCGAATTGAGATCCTTGAACGAATCCGCCGCCGTCAATTTATTGCTAATCTTACTTATATTTATCTAACCCTATCAAGTGATTTTGGGTTTGAATACCTCTAAACTGTCATCGGTAGATAACTTCACAGCCGAGGGCTAACTGTGACAAACGTGACTACGTCATACAGTATAAAAGTCTGTTGTTATGGCATCACATTTTGAAAAAAAGGAGTGATCCTCGATTCGACCGATTCAGGAGTTTCTGGAGGAAACCGATTGCTCATTCTTATGTACACAGTGGTTGGAGGTTGGCCGTATAAATTGATTCTCTTGCTTTAAAGAGTATGCTGTCATTGTGTTTTTATATGTTGCCTATCTAATCAGCTTTTACGGGATAGGATAGTCATTTCTTAACCTAGTTGAAATAACTGCACTTTCGAACTTCACACAGAAGTAGGATACTTAATTACCTCATAAGTTTCCGCTTCAAGTTTCAGGTAAGGTTGTTCTGATCATTTCGGCTCTATAATAGAGCAAAAAACAAACAAAAAGGACCGTTTATACTTACAACCTAAAGCCCATTGTTCTCTCTTCAACCCCGTGTGGGGTGTGAAAACACACTCTTACTAGTCTCCAACTAAACAAATCCCATTTCGTACTTCTCCAATAGACTCACCATTTAAATAGCCCGTCCGTGCTGTGGTTTTATATTTTTGGCAGTTTTTTGCCCAATTTTCTACAGATCACCCTTAGTTCGTATGCCCGTTGGTTACCCAAATTAGGATGTTAGTTGTTCCGTTTTCTTGTATTCCGTTGTATTTGCATTTATTATTGAAATCAAGTTGTTAAATCACTGAAAGTGAGGCTACATTTGATAGAGTATTTTTCGCAAGGCCAGTGGATAGCTGTTTGGTCTATTGTCTTGCAATTTGATGTGCCTTTTGGGTCCAGATACCTGGCAAAGGCTACACTGAATTTGAAGACGTTTGACCTGCTTCATGCGTAGGCTGTTTTCAGTCTATTTTATCTTTGGGAACATAAATTATCTCTGGTTGGGGGGGGGAGAGAAGAAGACTGTACATTATACACATGTGAATATGATGACTTGATGTTGCTTTCGCTTGGGAGTTGGAATACACGTTGAAGCGGAAGGAAATCCATCTATTGATTTTGTGTACTTCGCAAATCATCTTCGAATATCACAGTACCGGTTTGAGGAACCCTTTGTATATAGTTTGTGACAAATCAAGTAAGATCATTCCCGTCAGAAAACCAGCTTTTACCTGTGGCAGCATATTTGACTAAATTGAATTGGATTACTTTAAAAGCCCCGAAGGCGATGGAAGTTGCCTCATCGCCGATGACACACTGTCTATAGCTGCGTCCCGAATGTCTTCGTGAGAATTTCTGATGAATGGTATATAGGTCCATTACCGCCTCCGGATCCCTCAGACGTAAAACCACTAGTTCAACAGGCTCCATAAAATTAAGGTTAAATTGTATTCAGATTGTAGCTTCTACTTTTAGTGCTTTATAGATCAAGTTTCAGCTGTGTCCCGGCATACGCCACTGCATGTCAAACGGTTCCGTTCGTGCTTCTTTTCTGGGTGAGGGATTCCTCAGTCAGTTTCCATGACCAAAACTATTAACTTACTGTGTTCATTCATATATTGCTGATTTATCTGTGAGTAATTACCTCTTGTCAGAAAAATATTCGCAATCAATTTTTGGACGAGCAATATGTCGGAAAATGCAACGGGAAAAACATTTTTCTCTAGTCTGTTTTTGAAAAGAATATCCCTCTTCTGGAGAGTAATTCGACCGAAGCAATTACGATAGTCTCATTTAGAAATTGCTTGTTTTTGACATTGGTAATTTTCAAGAACGTATTCAGCAGTGAGTCGCAAAAAATGTATGACGAACCTAAAATAGGTTTTTAGCTCAGTGATCAAACAATTTACTCTCAAAAACGTAAAATATTTCCAATATAGATGGGATTCAAGATGCATGAAGTGCGAGTTAAAAATATAGCATGGAGATGAAACCTTTTGCCAGCATTCGATGACTGTATCTTTGGAGAATTGTAAGTTTTCTTCAACAAATAGCACCGGTGATTACCATAAACAACATTCATGCGCTACACTTAAGCATTTTTTCGTGTGATCCTATTTCTAGAGGAGCCCTTCCTTCATTTGTGTTCCGTTAAAAAGCAAAGGCACTACTCGGGAACCGTTTATTCGAACTAGTTGCTTGTAAGCAGAGATAAGTTAAAGTTTTTGAGTGAGGTGCTGGGAAGCTTATTTGACGTTGAGTACGGAAGCCTGGTACTTCAGCATGAACCGCATTGTGAGCCTTTTTTTGAAGTAAAGTACAACGGCCCTGTAAGGCACCCAAGTCGAAAGTTTGGTCTTCATAATAACCAGGCTTCAATGAAGCTCGTCTGTCAAGGTGGACGAAAGCAGTATACCAGAAGCTGTCTGATAAAGCCACTAAGTGTAAAACCTTTGGTATATTGAAGCATTCACACCTCAAGGATAGCACGCGCGATCCAACCGAAGGTAAGTGTGATGCTTGAAACATAACAACAGCTGCAACTACACCTAGAATATGAGAGGGAGGGAAATGTAGACAATTTTTTTCGGTCAGTTTTCACAGACAACCTAGAAAATGAAACGGCCCATCCTTATGGAACCTAAACTAACAAACGACGATCACAATATGGCTAAACTTCATAATTAAAATTAAAATATTTAAACAAAATGATAGATAGAAACTTTAAATAAAGCGAGACCTTCAAAAAAGAGTACAAGAAGTTTCTGTGGGTATCAGGTGTATAATAACACCATTGCTTTCCTTGTCATTGCGTCTGAAAACACCAAGTTGCAACGTATTGAACTGACAATCCTCTGTATGGCTCGGTTTGGTGTGCATTTAGCGCGTGAATTTACTTTTCCAAACGGTGCCAGAAGTTTGGTAAAGTCGATTTGAGTGCTTCACGTCGTCACTTTCCACAAATCGGTCCGGAAAAGTTCATAGCCTAAACAAAGTCGGATAGTTTTGAAGCAGAATTGCAAGGGTGGTCTTGTTCAAAGATGACAGACATGCACCGACTGTTTGCACTACGTGACTGTGAAACAATCCTACAAAATATACAGGCATATGGAAAGCAGACAGAATTTATCCGTAGGTGAAAAATGAATTTTTCCGTTTCTAGCTGAACCAGTTTACCTTCGTTAGTACGTCATGATTTTTGTTCCGAAAAAAATCAACTACAAGCTAGCAAGACCTTACAATGAATTCGTATTTTGAGCGAAGCCCCTCACCGCACCCGTTGATATATTTATTGCAACTAAAGAAGATCAACAGGTTGTATTTCATTGTAACACAATTTTTTCTCGTTCTCACCAATCCGTAAGCGAAGTTTTCCTGTTTTGTTTGTAGGTAGCTGTTAAAGTGTGTACTCTACAATGTTGTGTAACTGGCCCTCAGAACATGGAAGACTGTCTCACGAACCCATTGATTCGTTTCTACTCTAACCAGCATACTTATATAACTTCTCGGCTTCTCTGTAAACCTTTCATTTCAAATTGTCTGTTCGTTGCTGGAAAGGTAGAACCTCTAGAGATGAAACTGTGATTGAAACGGCGGTAAATCATTGTCATGGAAGATTTGATGCTGCCGTAAGTGTTACACCCCGGTGGTTCTACTTAAAAATCATCGTATCCCAATGTGGTATTTACGTTTGTCTTTAAATTTGGAGAAATCCGGGTCTATCTAGAAAAGAGACAAATATGGGGTTACACGGAGAGTAACACATTTACTGTCATCCAGACTGTTACGTAATATTAGACCTTAACGGCTTTGCGCAGCTTAGGTAACCGCTATCCACTGTCAGACACCAGATTAATGTGCACAGAAGCGTTTTGCACCAATCCTACTGTAATCCTGACCTAAATAGACGGAAGCTTTGCACATGCTTGGCAGATAACCATTTTGGCGTTCCGACGAGGCATGTGAATTGCTTTTAATTGATCGGTTGGCTTCCAATAATCGTGCGGTCTTACTGGCTGTTGGATAGGCCAGGCCACACCTTCAAGCTCCAAATATATATTACTTGTTTATACTCGGCTCCTTTTGACCCAAACCCTTTTTGTTGTTTTGGTTTACTTACCTGGCTGTTTGTATTTGTAAGAAGCAGGTGAACACACGGAAAATAATTATTGGGCGACGAATCCCTTTTCGGGATTTTTCATTTAATTGGAGGAAAATCGCGTGGCGGAGTCCCTTTGAATAGCGGAGGTTGAGCTGTAGCAGCCATAATGACACCTGACACGTAGGATAGCTGCACTAGCCTGAAAAAGTCCAAAAAGCGTAAATAGACTTTGTATTGCTTTAAATGACGCTTGATTTTGTGCCAACATTTAACTTCTCTGACCATATATAGTGTGACTCGAGTGCAAATCTTTATATAACAGAAGATCATAAGTATATAGTCAGATTGCATTCATCTTCATCTTGTACGTTCTGGTTAGAGAAAACAACAGCTAAACCGGAAGACAGTGAAAGAAATGTTGGAAAACAATTCGGCCACTCTACTGAAGATAAATTCCGGTTGCAGCAGTTTCTCTTTCAATAAGGAATATAGGACAGAGCTTGCTTCTGGTTATTCACTTTCAAGAACTGAACAATTCTTGCAGGAAGATACTCCTGGAGGGAGAACCACAGATTAACGTCAAATTGAAGGATGTGGTACATCTATCGAATATCATAAGAAATCTTTTCGTTGGTTAGATCATTAAGTTATCAGATCGAGGACATCATTTTTCGAATCCCTGTTTTCCTGCTGACTTCGTACTGTGGGCCCAGATTTAACAACAACCAAGTTTTGTCAACCATTTGCAGCACAATAACGCAGTGAATCGTTCTTTAGATTATTTCTAGCTGTACAGAGTTTGCTATTCCACCCAAGACTTCTCGTAAGCTACGCGGAAGATGGATAGGTCATTCTCTTCGAGACTGAATAAGTCCTTTGTTTCGTACCTTTCACCAACTCCTGTAATGCGATCAGGCCATTTGGGTACTGTGAGGACTTCTCTGGATTCGCGACAAAGGAACAGTGGACGAATCTTGTTCCGCAACTGCATTTTGGTAGACATCCATGTTTGTTTGTTCGAATGTCTTATCAGCGAACCCTCTCGCATTCTGTTTCAAATGGTTGCCTGTTATTGGATATATTTTTGCCGTGACTTGGTTGTTCGAGCTGAGTGAATTGAAGCGGTTTCTTAAGACGGTACTACGGCATTAGTACATTCCTTCCAGCCCATTTTACTCAGAGTGCTTAAACCGATTGAGATGTGCATTTTAGTATGTTCAGCATCCAAATGGAATGCTATGGCACTCAAAGATTCAGTCTCCAGACCGGTCCCTTTAGAACACCATTAATTTGAATTCCTAAGAGAGAAATTTCTAGCAACTTTTTCTAGTAGATTATTTGGCAGCCAGATTGAGTTTTCTTCGCACAAATTACTGATAAATTTGCAACTGATCTGCCTTTATATGTTGGACTGTACACATTAGCTTTTAGCCACCTTTTTGCAATGATAGCCAAAGAAATGACGCATTAGTCCTTCAACAGTGACATCGCATGACGTCACAATAAGCTGTTTGTGTTCGGTCTTGTTGAACATAAGGCAATGTATTGTTTTAAACTCAACCCTTCACGGTGGGAGTCAGTGATATTTGAATCATCCCTTCTCGGCAATCATGCAGCGAGCATTCAGTTTGACGTTCTCAGGAGCACCACACATTTCAGTAGCTTCCTGACCAGTTGGTTACATGTTGCCATAATCGGTTTTTTGTTATGTCGTATCAACCTTGCCAACGGGTTTGTTAGTAATGCATGGAATTCCTGCAACGCGCAGAGAATTTTCTGCCCCATGGCACCCACATTGCGGCGTCAATACCAACTGCACCGGATGACATCAAAATCCATGTCATCTCAACCGCGCCAAGGTCACTCAGCTCTCCACCTCCTGACCGACCAAGGAGCTGACATCGATCTAACCAGAGTCACCATATGACGTTATGGAAAGTTATCGTTTTGGTAAACACGATAGAGCTCCTAAATAAGACTGGATATGTTTGAATCGGAACCATTGAAGTTGTGAGGTTTCTTATGCGGGTGTTTATTCTATCTCTGCAACCACGCTTGTCTCACTCACAAAGCCCCAATCGCTCTTCTACAGCAATTTAAAAAAAATTGACTTGAGGCTCATAGGCTTTTGAGGCTGCGTCGTGGCCAAGGTATCACCTGTGATATTAACACCTGTAAGTTCTGTCAGTCTACAGTGATCTGCATTTAATCAAGTCTTCATAGTTGGTAGTCATCGCCTGAACTATAGGTGGTTTACCTCAAGGAATTTCCCACTCATGGAGCAACCAAGGAGTTTAGAAATTAGAGAACTGGTTCACCCCAATGAGGGCTTCGCCAATGGGTTCATTTTTCGTGGGGGGGGGGCTATCATATACAACCATCAACCAAAATGTGAGAATCCATTTTTGAATGTTGAAACCGAAAGTTGGACGGGAGCGGTCAAAAGCGGTCACTGAAGTGGCACGCTGTGGGTAGTTTCATCTAGTTGTGTCACTGAACCACGTGATTATCAACGCCTTCAGTTCATTGTACTTATTCACTTTGCTCAATAAATTAAGTGCTTTATTCCAGTCAAAGTGACTACGGGGTAGTGGGCTTTGAGCGATAGAATGAGTGAACACGTTAATCGTGTTTCAAAGATTTACCTCAAATTGAAGGTGTATTTGATGACCGAATCAGATTGTTTTGGATAAGGAACAATGGATTGTAAGGAGGGTGACAAAACAGAAAAAGTCGATTAGTGAATTTTATAGATGACGCAGGAAATGGATAAACCCACGAATGGACGAAAACAAAGTGTACTTTACGGCAATCACGTCCCATTGATTTTATTGAGACCACAGCTTCATATGGACAAAGAGATTTTCAAAATTTGCTGTCTATATGTTGTAATACTGTAGATCGGTATCGATTCATAAGAAAATCCTAAAAACCACTCGCAAACAAGTTAAACATCAAACACATTGTTGTCCTGTCGATTAAGAGTGATCAGAACGATTCATTCGTTAAACGACAGAGTTCACGAGTAGGCTGTAAGGATTTTGTGAAACAAGTCACCTGTCAGTTTTTGAGTCCTGAAAGTTACAGAAAAGTGAAACTGTACCAGAAATTTAGAAGGGGATATGACGATATATGTTAGACACAGACTAGCACGAAACAGTGTGTGGTTTTACTACACTCAGGCGGTATGTTTCGTGGTGTGTTGTGTGCGTGCAGTTTACGATCTCGCTGAGACAGAAATCCTCCGTCGATGCCATAGTTCGCAACTGATGATAGCAAAGCAACTATCAGAATCTCAGTTATTGGTGGGTAATCGAGGTATGCGCGAGCGGTTCGTGAGTTCCTTTGAGCGGTTAGAAACCAGACTACTCTGTCAACTTTGGTTCATACCTTTCATATATGAAGCTCTTAAAAAACCTGCGATCTCCGTATCGGTAACCAGCCCTGTGACTATTTGAGACTAACAGTAATATTCACAGTATGAGCTATGAAGTGCATTGAATATGTGATCACCTGGGTACGCCATGTGATGTCAGCCGTCAACTTGGAGAGTCATGTTAGGCAATACTTATAAGCTCCAAAAAAGCGATTTGGGAAAGGACACTACGGCTAATGCCTTTTTTATCAAGTTAGGTTGTTGGTGCAAGGTGTATACGAAATACTGAATGACTTTACTCAGTTCGTCCAAAAACAACTGCGCCTTCTCTTCGAAGACGTGAAAAATGTGCTTTGAGCATTGTAGAGCAAAAAGGTCTTCGTCAGCATTTATTTGAACACCACGGTTTCGGAGAGCTTCCAGAGTTTGTCTCACCATTTCATTGATCTAGAAATTAGATAGGAATGAAGCGAGTGGGCACACCTGACGGATACCCATTTGTGGGCGGAAGCTTTTGGAGAGCTCTCCATATACTTTCACTCGTTCGGAAGTCTGAGAACACAAACATCGTATTATGTTCAGAAACTCTCGGGACCTTCCCTAATAAGCAAGCGTGTCACGGGTAATCTACTGGACAACCGAGTCAAATGCTCCTTGCAAATCCAAGAATACTAAAATTATGGGTCATTTATACGTTTGGTGTTGCGCCAGCACCTGACGAGTTGCGAGAATATGATCATATCAACCCTTTCCATTGCCGAAATCCTGCTTACAGCTGTCGATTAAGTGTTTCATGAGCCACCATAAGGAAACGTTTGGTTGATGTCGGTGCTTATCGTTTTTCAGGATGGGGACCGCTTGATCCCCATTGCGCCCGGTTGGAGACGCTTCAAGATATGGCTGTTAATCGACGTCAGTGGCATTTTTGTTGTCAGTTTCTATCCAGATTGTCGAAATGAATGTCTGGAGGTGTGTGAATCTCAGGATCATTTTGATAAGCTAGCATCAAGTCCCTTCTCCTTTCTGTTTTATACCTTTCTTCACAATAAGCCTTTCAAATAAATCATGGCTGTTCGGTAGCGAAGCATCAGTGTTGAACATTGATGTCATGCTGTCGATGGTAATGCTCCAGCAGAACGATTGCCTCTCTGTGCTTCTACTGGAATATGCTTCGTCTGAAGTTTTAAATTGGTAATTTGACAGATGCGAAAGAAAATCGGTTTGTTCGTGTTGGGACAGCTTCCGTGCAGCAGTGCTTGTTCTGCGCGTAGTCAACTGGCTGTGCCATTATTTGCTCGTCCAACTTGTTGCCAACTGTGTCTCTCACTTTGAATCAAGACTTTGCGGTTTCCGTTTCGCTTAAACGGCCATTCTCTTGGTGTTTTTCACACCTCACCTTACTGGTGTTTCCAACTGACCTCAAAAGTCTTTAGATGTTCCGGCCAATTCAAAGAGTATATCATTGGAAACGCTGGTTTGTGTAGCAAGGTAAGCTGGCAGACACTATCGTCCGGATATTACGTTTTTGCGGTTACTGTCTTGAAGAGAACAGCTTCCACACATCAGTTTTGGTGAGTTATTTAACCCCAACTTCAGTGAACCACGGAGGGTCTTCAACACATTTGAATGATTTTCAGAAACCAAACAAGGCAGTAAATCTTTGGTCCACGAAGTCCGGTTAATTATATTGCATATGGGATGTGTAAAAATTTACCCTGACTGATTAAAGTTCGCTGCCTGCAAAAGGAACAGGGCACCACTGGGAACCAACACTGTGACCGATCCACCCGAAACTCTAAGAAACTCAACTGTTCCTATAGGGTTTCCGAACTACAGAGCTAATATTTTAGCGTTTACATATAAGAATTTCACATGAATTCATGCCCATATTTGGCTTTGGAGTTAAAAAATACAATTCAGCGACTCCACCATTTTCGAAAGAATATTGTCTAGAAGGAAGCTGGGCTAACTAGCTGAAGCCTTGAGTTTAAATTTTACGAAATACAAGTCGAACGTTGCAGTAAATAACCTAAGGTGTTGCTGAACTCGCGCCAAAGATTTCATCAAAATCGAACAATTTTTTTTATAACATTTCTGTTGCCTTCCTTTTTTGACTTGCGCTTTGTGTATTCTTGTTGCTGTTTCAGGCACAACTGTGAATTCACAGAACCCGAAAGAAAAGATGATCATTCTGGCGCTCTACATGGCAGTTGGTCTATCTGTTTTCGCAATGTGTTTCAATCTGATGGCTGAGGAAGTGATCAACAAAGCGAAGCGATTCGGAAGGCTGGTCGGCTTCCTCAGGGGTGAGAGTGACCGGAGTACAAACCAAGTCGACGGAAGTGACGACCGGGTTGGCGGTAAACACATAGACAAAGAAAGTGGAAATACCCGTCTGATCGAAATTCCGGTTGAATTGCAACGAATTCGAGTTGTAACCTGATCCACACATCAAAGATAACTTATTTTTTCAAATTCTTACTGACCTCAGATTGTATCAGATAGATACAGTTGTTTACACAGGGGGTTGTCTGAAATAGCCGTTCTAAATCTAGCTGGAATCCGTTTTTGTCAATTGTGTCTTTTTTTAATCCAACAGCCATGATCCGAAACTAAGTACAGATATAATTTCGGAATAAGTGATCCTCTTTGTCTTTTTTCTGGGCCACCTACATTGCCTTAGATATAAATACTCTCGTTAAATAGCTTACTTATTTAGAGAATCCTCAAAGTATACGACGTTAATTGTAAATGCTTAAATGCGCTCGATGGTATGACTTGTTCAGCCACCTGAAGCCCTTTGCCTTCCTGCAGCTCAATAAAAAGCTTAGCGAGGATCAACTACATGACATTTCTACGTTTTGCCTCAGGACCACGAGTCTGTCAAGCACAACTGCACAGAGACTGAGTCTTATTTAAAATTTCTATTTGTTCTCATCACCAGTCAGTGATTTGGTCGAAAGATAAGTCTGAAAATTCGTAGGTTTCCAACCGAATAACCCCAGGCGACATTCTAACCACGTAGTCTGATAGGCAAAACTCCTCAGTAAAGGTTACTGACCGTTTAAAACAAAAGGTCAACTAGTCGGCTTACTTGGGTCAATAGATGAACAAAATAAATCGGACTTTTTGAATCGGTGGTCGTCAAACATTCTTGACAAGTGGATTCTGTCTATTACATGTCCGAAATAGTCCCCGCCTTTTTGGGATCCTCTATTTCAAAGAGGTCATTGAGAATCTGTTAAAAACACTGATCTATGTGGAAGCCGTGGCATCAGACTGTCTATAACAAAGGTTTGACGAATTATCTACGGGGACATTCAGGGAAATGGGGACATACGGTTCAAGCACCAGCAAAGGTGAGCTTGAATTTTAATAGACAATATGGTCTTTATTGGGAAAAGACGGGAGAGGTGAATTATATCTGACACGATCTTCAGACAAAGGTTAAAACATCTCCCTACTTAGCGGCCATGGAACTGTCAAATATATTTAACCACATGTGAAAGTATGCCTCAAGGCTGGAACAACTATCAAGCAGTCCAAGAGATACAGTATGGGAACAGAAAACGCAGTTTCAAGGGACATATGCAATATAAGGTTTGGGTGGTTATGCAGAATTCCTAGCCTAAAAGCGAAGGATGCCATCCATTGGACACTGGTGAAGGTAACCTCAAACAAAGTGACCGTTGGTGGGGGATATTCGTGATGAATATTTCCGAGTAATTTACTGTGGAGGGTCTGCGAATAAAGATTTCAGTAAGAGTGACCAAGTATTTTCATAAAATTTCTAGATGAGTAAGGATCCATCATCCCGAAACTTTACTACATTGAGTGAGAAAAAGTGCTCCTGAGACCACTACATGAGCACACTAATTCAAGGTTCCGGGGTTTTTATGTGCAGCTGGGCGAAACAAAACTAGTAAATTTGTACTGAATAAAAAAGTTGAAGGCGTTTGTGTTACTCACATTCAGGGATGAAAAGGGAAACAATATAGCTTCCAAGAAGGACACTTGTATGTTATTTAACTCTCGTTGTCATGCAGGGGAGAGTGTTCGAATTGGCACAGTGCATGTCACTGGTTGATCGGCTTTTTAACGGCGCCGGAGATCTTGATTCCAGTGAGTGTCAATCCAAGCCGAGATGATGTATAGAGCTTTTTAGTTCAGAAGCCTAAAGCAGGGGTGAAAACTCGGGAGTTGGTTAAAGAAATTTCTCCCAGATTTAAAAATGAGCGACAGCTTTAAAGTTCCAATGGAGTTCTCACTAAATTTGACTAACACTCGCCGAGTCAAATGCAGTCATCATTATTGTTCCTTTCTGGGAGTAGTTGGATATTAACATCCTTGTAAGACCTAACTTGAATCATCGGGGACACTTTCACAATCATCCCGACGCTTTTGAAGTAATTTTTCCCCAAACGATTGATCTACAAAGCATTCAAATTTTCTCCGGTTCCTGTAAGCAAATAATGAATCAAACCAGTTGCTCTAAAATGCCGCCTAAATCATACGCACAGGACTGCATCCAATCGAGTCCATGTCATAAAGGCAGACGAGAAGTCTTTCTGCATTCTGCAGTCAAAATATTCACTTGAATACACTGATGATGATAAATATCAGTTAGCCATACATACAAATGATAACGATGTTAACTTCGTTTTCATAGGCTTAGTGTCCCACCACAGTGCGACATTCAACAATAGATTCTAGTTAGGTGGCGGGAAGGACTAGAACTACGATATAATTAAAAGCCGCGAGCTAAAAATTGTGGGGCCAGTTTTGAAAATCCCGAAGTAGTCTGAAAAAGAGTGGTCTATTATTGGGGGTCAAACGTAGTTACGAACGTAAGTACGTATACTCCTATGACTGAGCAGACTTTGGAAAACTCTTAACAAATAATGAAACTAAGAACGCGAATTGTGGCAAGAATTTTGTCACACAGGCGCCAGTGTGGATTATAAATCAGTCTCTGGTCCATTCTAATGATCACTGAAAAAAAAGATCGATGTTGCCCGATCTCTTGATTGCCAATGAATCTATTCTGTTTTTCATCTTATCGAACGTTCCAGCAAAGCCAAGCGAAATCATGAATCAAGAAAATGTTTCCAATACCCAGATTGTCCGCATGCGCACTATCAGTCACCTGTCACCATCGCGACTGCCGAATGTCATTTCAGAGTTAGTTCGTTGTGCCACAGCACAAAAGCCCGACAGATCCCGTAGCGAACAGAAAGGGCGGATCGTTGGAGAATATCAGTGCACCATGTTGAATTGAAACCAGAAATGAATCAATACATGACACCACTGCACCAGACAAGTGTGCTTCCAATCATACTGAAACTTTTCCAGCCACCCACTGTTGTTTATTCACTTTCACAAGGCAATAGGGTTTATAATGTTACTTACGCACCATAGTGTCTAAGCCACAGTTATTTGGGAACAGAAGGTTTATATAACTGTCGAGATTGCGTCTGTTGTTTATCTTTCGAAATACGGTTGTTTAAAATGGGAACCCGGAATAGAGCCAAAAGAGGCAATAGACGTGACCTCCCCCGTACTGCCATGCAAACCTTTGTTCCAAAAAAAGGGAAAGCCCATACATCAGTCTGGAAAGAGTCTGGGGGGGGGGGTGCATAGGACGCCAAGATTTTCCAATGAATCCATGTGTTTGAGGAAAGCTGCATGCATAGTGTTTGAGTACGAAGTTTTTGAGGTGTGGTGACATGGCGCGCAGTAAGAAAAGTGTATCCAATGCTTGCATTGCTATCTAATTTCTGATATTTGCTTACCGAACGATCAATGATCTCGTCCACCAATCGATATTTTAGATGCGTCGTGAAACTAAAAGAATGTGGAATGCGACGGAGTAGTAATTTCCTAATTCAAGGGAAGTGATTCAAGATGATACTCACAGTACCATGTACGACTGAACTTTGAAAGCGGTGATTTATAGTCTTAAAGGAAACTACGCTTAAGGTTGCTGAGAATTCTTTTAAAGCCCACGGCCGGTTTAGTCGTTCTTAGGGACCATCAGGTGATTTATCTTTTTAGAACCATTATTCTAAGTCTTACACACAAGTTGCATCTTACCTATGGCAGAAAAGTGGACCGTTGTAGGAACAACTTTAGTGACTATGCTCAGAAACCTTCAAATGGGAACATGATTACCGCTGGTGTCCTTTGTGAAATTGCCAAATACCCGGCTTCAAATTTGCGAGCGTCCAGTCGCGTTCTCAAAACTTCTACTTAATTGCGTTTTGAGAGGCATTTTCAGCGGAATATTCCCTTCTTGTGTCATTTGAGGAATTAAACAACCATTCGATGCTTCTTACAAAGGAAAACATTTGGAAAAATTGGATATTTTGGCAACTGAAACGATTAACAGCTTGTAAGTTGTTCATTCAGGTGGGCAATATTTTCACCTTGGCTGTTGCCTAAGCAGTTATGTACAAGTGTATCTTAGACTTCGTGTTTGAGGTTTCTCAGGAAACTACCGCATACAAGCACGAGATTAAGGCCCATGTGGCCAACAGTGTCCATTCTCATTCCGTCAAGGCAGAAGACTAAATTGTAAATCCCCTCAAATTCCAGTGTTTTTTGCCTGACCAGACCTTCTTGTCAAGCACTGAGTACGAAACAAGAGTACATTGACAATCTATATGGATCCATCTAATCTGGTGAACATACTATCCACAAGCAAGCAACTGGATGCTGGCTATGACCGTGTGCATGATAAACGTAAACAAGCAAGGGAACATCAGTGCTCTTAAAGTGCTTTGTTTTACCAGTCAGAAGTGACCAAACTCACACCAGACGTTCTCAGGGCCAATTGCCTCGACGGACTCAACGACAGTCAAACAAGCAAACTTTGACTGCAACAGCGTAAGCAGAGGTGAGTTTGGAGCACTTTGGATGTTTGAAGATAGTTTGGTTAGTAAGTAATATAGGAATAAGTGATGCAATTTTAATGACACTAAACGACTAGTTCCGAATTGATTGGGTTTGCGCTTTGGTGACCAAGAACATAACTACACACAAAAAACACAACGGTTAACCAAGAAGTTAGCAAAATGAAACGAGACCACTCTGTGCCCACCTTCAACCTCAACGTGACTGGTTTCAAAATTCATGGGACGCTTTCAAATTTTAGGCACGACGTTTGGTCCCTTCGACTTTGATCACGAATGTGAATAAAATCCAGTTTGTGTTGTTCCCAATATTAGTATATAACTCTGAAAAGATGTCACCTTTGATCTGAAGCAATACCGTTTGCACTAGATACCTGGAACTAAAATGCTTCCTCTGCGAATGAACGCAATGAACTCTACTGTGCCACAAACAGTATATAACCTTTCAATGGAATCTCGTTATCCAGGCTGCCTGATCTGTCTTGTAATATCTGCCCAGGTGATCATAGTGAGTACTATTGAGCGGCTTTGTAAGACCAGTCCGGACAATGACCAGAATTATGTCACACCAAATTACAGATGCGGTTCGTAGTTATTGGTTACATCCCACGCAAAAAGAAAAAGAATAGTTTGTTTCGACATTCCTGTGGGATTTGAAAAGCGGTGTGCTTAGTCTGTGAGCCTGCAACGTCCTAATAAGAAACTTGGACAGTGACGGATCGAATCAGTTGACTCAAGATGCAATAGAAGATAACATGAAATCACCAGAAGAATACCATTGATAGAGCAGAATCAAATGCAAATCAGTGCGTCATTCAGAACAAGAGTATTTCTCTTCACAGTAAACTACCATATCGATCATCTTCCACACACATGTTGATCCGATCCTCTAGCCTCCACATCATTTATTAGGGTTCCTCAGCGGAGCTGGGATTCGCCATTTTTCCCATATAAACGAGTACGACACAGCAAACACAAGTCTGCACGCGTACAAGCTGCTGGTTAAACCCGGTCAAGATGATCCTGCATGGAGGAGATGTTTGTAGGCATTTTGGGACGGCTATATGCTTCTTTATTGAGCAGGTGATTAAAAAAACTCATATTTTCTGGGTTCCACAGGTACTCGCCATTTACAGTGTGATTTTCTCGCACTGGATAGCCAAACTTCAAGATGCTCGAAGGTTAAAACGCCTGCCGATGCAAGTAGAAATGTCCTAGAACTATCCATCTAAGCCAGTGTTCCAAATGTGTCTTGTGATAACTGACTGTTCGAATGATCAGTCGGGATAGATTGCTACATAGCTGAACGATGGTCTTCAATGAATTTGCGTTTTTTCCTAGCGAAGAATGGGTCACTCATCGCTCTTCATTACAGATGTTTCAACTCGAAACATATTCTGTGGAGACCACAAATTCTAACAACATAAACTCAGATTAACCACAAAACAGCCAGTTTTTCGAAAGCGCATAACGTTTTTCTATCCGGATCAGGGCTTCTTACGCTCAAACCACCTTTGTTCATAGCTTCAGAAACAAAATGAAAACTTTTCAAGTGGTAAAGCTTGACGAACGTTCCTTAGTTCATCAGTTTCTGACAAAACCAACTAAGCTTTTAGCTTCAATATCCTTACTATTTTTCAGCGTTATTAGGATTCGGCCTAATGATATCCACTGGTTACAGAATGTCTCACTAAGACACTCCGTGTTGATTGAGCCAAGCCACCTGAATTCCGCTTTTAAAAGACTGGATTATACAACTGGAATATCCAGATATTTTCAACAGGTGTTGGCAACGGAATGAACAAATGAGACTCTGTAAAATTGTTACAAGGTATCTCCTCACTTTGGAGAGCAGGAAGATTCACCCTTAGGTGTACATACCTTGGTGTACTAAAATAAACGCAGCTGACGCGATCAAGCTTAGGACTCGAGTTTCGAGAAATTAAGTTTGAGTCCCCACAAGGGCGACTTGAACTTAGCTGTCGCTCTCCATCTTGTCGTGCTGTACACAAGTTATTTCACCAAAGACTATAGCTTATAGTGCGAATTTACCAGTACTCGTCGCGTTGTGTTACAGTTTTTTGTTCCTTCCCTAGTGTTCCAATCTAACAATCGCCGTGTTACGAAATTCGTCGAAAAGTCGGAAGTAACGCAAGGAATGTGGAAATATAACTAGATCAGATAGGTTGCCCATCGTTTCCGTTCACATCAGGAAGTCTCCTGTGTAGACTTCATAGGTTCGTGGTTCCACGATTTTTTCAAAAAAGTGGTCAAAATGAGCTCATGACTTCGGGTTTAAAAACTACTTGAACGTTATCCAAATCAGATAAAAGTAAAATTGGGACGGCTATATGCTTCTTTATTGAGCAGGTGATTAAAAAAACTCATATTTTCTGGGTTCCACAGGTACTCGCCATTTACAGTGTGATTTTCTCGCACTGGATAGCCAAACTTCAAGATGCTCGAAGGTTAAAACGCCTGCCGATGCAAGTAGAAATGTCCTAGAACTATCCATCTAAGCCAGTGTTCCAAATGTGTCTTGTGATAACTGACTGTTCGAATGATCAGTCGGGATAGATTGCTACATAGCTGAACGATGGTCTTCAATGAATTTGCGTTTTTTCCTAGCGAAGAATGGGTCACTCATCGCTCTTCATTACAGATGTTTCAACTCGAAACATATTCTGTGGAGACCACAAATTCTAACAACATAAACTCAGATTAACCACAAAACAGCCAGTTTTTCGAAAGCGCATAACGTTTTTCTATCCGGATCAGGGCTTCTTACGCTCAAACCACCTTTGTTCATAGCTTCAGAAACAAAATGAAAACTTTTCAAGTGGTAAAGCTTGACGAACGTTCCTTAGTTCATCAGTTTCTGACAAAACCAACTAAGCTTTTAGCTTCAATATCCTTACTATTTTTCAGCGTTATTAGGATTCGGCCTAATGATATCCACTGGTTACAGAATGTCTCACTAAGACACTCCGTGTTGATTGAGCCAAGCCACCTGAATTCCGCTTTTAAAAGACTGGATTATACAACTGGAATATCCAGATATTTTCAACAGGTGTTGGCAACGGAATGAACAAATGAGACTCTGTAAAATTGTTACAAGGTATCTCCTCACTTTGGAGAGCAGGAAGATTCACCCTTAGGTGTACATACCTTGGTGTACTAAAATAAACGCAGCTGACGCGATCAAGCTTAGGACTCGAGTTTCGAGAAATTAAGTTTGAGTCCCCACAAGGGCGACTTGAACTTAGCTGTCGCTCTCCATCTTGTCATGCTGTACACAAGTTATTTCACCAAAGACTATAGCTTATAGTGCGAATTTACCAGTACTCGTCGCGTTGTGTTACAGTTTTTTGTTCCTTCCCTAGTGTTCCAATCTAACAATCGCCGTGTTACGAAATTCGTCGAAAAGTCGGAAGTAACGCAAGGAATGTGGAAATATAACTAGATCAGATAGGTTGCCCATCGTTTCCGTTCACATCAGGAAGTCTCCTGTGTAGACTTCATAGGTTCGTGGTTCCACGATTTTTTCAAAAAAGTGGTCAAAATGAGCTCATGACTTCGGGTTTAAAAACTACTTGAACGTTATCCAAATCAGATAAAAGTAAAAATGAGATACTTCTAACTATTGGCAACAGGAAATACCATCCAAATCAACCGAAAGAAAACGAAAAATTACCGTTTTTCCAGTAGATAATCAGCTTCGTGCCCTATATTACCTGGGGTAATCTACAGACCAAGAGAAGACAAGTGTCATCGAAACCGTTATCGAAAATCACGAATGTATAACGTATTCAAAATGAATTCGCCGAAACGTTAACCATCTGCATCAAGAATCTCTGATCTTCCAAGCCAGCATAGAGCGGGGACGCTCCAGGAGAGCTCACGCTTGCTTGGCCGTGTACCAGGTTGTCTCACAATTCAACTCAGTTGCGTGATCATCTATTGTATTTCCCGACTTAACCGCCGGGGTATTTTAAACGATCAGTTTGAGATGCTGACAGATACGATGTAGTCTAGCGCGCAGTGATGTTTGAGCATCGAAAGAATTACCTTTAATGTACAGAGCCAACAGTATTACATTGTGACAGCTAATATATCATCATCATTGCAGTTACCCTTGCAGTCGATAGCTATTCATTACGATCGATACATATCAAACTTCTCGAAGAATGGGGCATTATTTAAAAGGGATGCGGCGTCTAGCGGGTACATCAGTTAATGGAAGACACTGGAACTTGACGTGGTGTGACAGTTCTGTGCCTCAACGACCAAGTGACCTATACTGGGGGTCGTCCGCGCGCCAATCGCAGTCTCTCATATCAGGTTGGTCAATAGCTAGAGGCTTGAACAACACAGCCACCCGGTCCTCCAGTTTGGGGGTTGGAACGTCTCTGGCGACTTGTTCTGTGTAAATGGTAATGCACCGCCATTTTCCTCCAACTACCACTGCAGTGAGATTTTGCTTTTGAGGCAGAAGCTTTGGTTAAAAAACTTAATCGTCCATCTGTCTGGGCGCGGGCACCATCGCAGCACCTTAGTCAACGTACAACCATAAAGTGCACACATACAAATAAACTCACGCTACATCGGCCGTCGCGTGGTATCATCAGCCAAGTTGCCTCACTTCCTGCATACACCTGAGTGGGTAAGCGAAAGCAGACTACTGCTGAGGCCTCCCTTCTTTCTCTTTCAGACACTTTCTCTTCCACCTCCCTCCAAGCCACTGATAACTCTCTCCGGGATAGACAAGCTCGTTCATCTCTCCGCTGATGTGGTCATAAATTCTGCGCGTCAGCTTAAGCTGACAGCTCGAAATCATTCTTAGGGTTTCGACGCCAAGTCTATCTGGCTGCTTCAATGTCCGCACACTGAAGCGAGTAGAACAACAAGTTGCTCTTACTCTCACACTGGACTCGCTTGACAATGATGGTGCTGTGTATCAGAAACACGAATCCAAGACGCAATCACTGTGGTTCAACCAACCTCCCCATCACTCTCCGCTCGCTTCGGGCTGCACATCTGTGGTGATCCAGAGGCCATTGCGGCAGGATGTGCAGCAGTCAATAACGTCTAAATTCACCAGGCAGAAGGAACATTCCTTGAGCGGATGGCAGTTAGTAGGCGCCTCTGTGCGGTTCATCTGGCATCGTCTGTGAATTAGTCTCACAAGGATGAAGTTGATTTCTGCGTATTTGTCGTGCATTCTTACGCCCCAACTGACTGTATATCTGATACCATCAAAGACAGGTTTTATGACGCCTTGAATGCCCTGCTGCGGCCAACTAAAAGCTCAGATATCGTCGGGGGTGCCGGAGATATGAATGCACAAGTGGGCAGGCTTAGCACATCTGCGACTCAATTAGGTGATTGACATGGATTGGACTCGTTACGTACGGACAGTGGTGAACGAGTGCTTTAGCGGTGTGCTGACTGCAGGCTGTTTGTATGCGGTACTAACTTCCGAAATAATCGAATACCACTGGCCACATGGTGTCCTCCCACGGCGTGCCGGCTGCAAAATCAAGCTGATCGCGTCGTCACCAGTTACTGATGGTGCGAGTCCTGTAACTAACTGCCACTCGTTTTGGAGCACATTTGTGAATTCCGCTTACGCGCTCATCCAAAGTAGATACTCCATTCGTTTCCCATGGCAACGTAAGTTTCGGAAAATTGCTTAGCAACTGAGGGACTGGCAGATCGGGAAATTAGATGAATTTAACAGAATTGTCTTCTGAAATCTCTCCCAAACGCCCCACCATCTGATTTGTATTCATACTAGGACGAGATCGCCACCTCTTTGCACGGTGCTTGGAGTTTTGTC
The DNA here is from genome assembly GCA_003604175.2 of Clonorchis sinensis. NCBI lineage: Eukaryota > Metazoa > Platyhelminthes > Trematoda > Opisthorchiida > Opisthorchiidae > Clonorchis > Clonorchis sinensis. The sequence goes on along the minus strand of CM030369.1, from coordinate 94,192,373 downwards.
TGTATCACTGAGGCACTCGTCCCACTCAAGCATTGGATGTCAGATCGAACAGTGGCACTGCTTGGATTTCGGTCTGGTATGGGTTGAATTAACCAAATCTTCACACTTCATCATGTGCTGGATCAACGCCGTGCAGATAAACAACCCAAAGTTTTAGTGTTCCTAAGTTGCCGATGCGTGCCCGAATCGGTTGACCAATAGATTCCTCACGATACCCTTGCCATTTAGGAGTGCCCCGGAAGCGTATGAACATAATAAAGCTTTTTCGAGTACTCAGTTTCGACGCTTTCCATATCTTGGAAGTTGCACGACAGGAGAGGACAGCGCACCAGTCTTCAAGCCTCGGGTCGCATTTGCTAATTTGAGACACGTATGTTGTCAAAGAGACATATCCCTGAATCTCAACGGACGTATTTATGAGGCTACGGTAGGGGCTGCTTTGTTGCATGGCTGTGAGACTTGGCCTGTTCGAGGAGTGAAGCTAAGACGTCTCCAGGTGTTCGACAATCGTTGTCTCAGAAACATAGCTCGTGTGGGTTGGTGTCGACGAATCCGCAACTGGACAATGAGAAAGCGAGTTTTCTGTTGTGCAACGAGAACCGCCACTAAAGAATGTGTCTAGCACCAGAAACTGAGTTGGTTAGGTCAAGTGTTGCAGATACCGAACCATTATTTACCAAAGAGATTGTGGTTTTCTGTGCCTGATTTTGAGTAGCAGTGGTGGCCAGAGCTGGCAGAGAGGTGGCCAACCCTTGGCCTGGCAGAGTAGTACGTAATCGATCACGAAAACTCTAGGCACTGCGGTTTCGACTCGCCTTACAGGATGGGGACTGCGTGATACCCAATGTGCCTAATTGGGGACGCTACACTATATGGTTGATAATCGATTTCAATGGAGCTCTTTTTTTCGGTTTCTTTGTAGATTGCCTGAACGAGGGTCTGGAGGTTTAGGCCCTTCGGAATAGCGGTGGTAGGCTAGTATTCATTCTCTTCCCTGTCTACTTTTATTCTTTTCTTCACAATAAGTCTCTCAAATACGGCAGTGAAACATGAGTGCTGAATGCTACGCTTATGCTATCGATAGCTATAAGTTTGCTGCTAAGCTTTGGTGGCGCGCAGGCCCAAGTTTTTGCATAAGCCATTATGCAGTTGCATGGTACGTGGAGTTGCTCATGTCAAGAATGGGTTGCAGCGGACAGCTCAGTTTACGACAATTTGATGTGCCTGTTTATCTGAAATATTTTTATTTGCTGATGCTACTGCCACCTTGGCTTGTTTTAAAACCGTTTTAGACAGTCTGTTATTTAAGCCTCCATGTACCGCACAGTTTCTCTCTTGTGTTCTGGAAATCTTTATCTCTACCGACAGAACTTGAAATGCAATCAGCATTACTAAGGATGATTCAGTTATCCTTATCTGGTGGGGCTAAGAGAACATCACCTCAAGCTCGCAAGTTCTTCAGTGCATCCAGATGCTGAGTTTCGACAGGGCATCTGTGATAGGATGAGCTTCAAAAGCATTGATGATCAGTGTTGACAAGTCATCTTCAATTTATCTAGATGTTTAGATGCCCCATTCACATGACGTAAATTTGGTCGTCGGCCAAAGCTCAACGCACACTTGTGCACAGATCCACATCGGCACTGACGATGATCACGGTGACACGCTGTGTACAAGTTGCCTAATGTTACACTGACGAAGTCCGAGGTCTGAAAACTTGGATTTTGGACCTTACCGAGCTAAGCTAGAAGTTGCGTTCGAGAGCCTGTACATGTAGACGAGTAGCCGGACAGAGACGGCGTCAAACGGGCAATTGCAAAATTGGATGACATGTTCCATGGCTTTTTAATGATCTTATTCACAAGGATTTAGTCTGTGAATCCAGCTTTGTGACGCAACCGCACGATTGCTTTTGTTTCTGCACTCTGCGACTGTACATCAGAATTTTTTGGAGTGTATTCTTACCAATGAGGACAATTACAGACAGATGACAGTTTGGATAATATTATCATAGGGAAGACCAATCGAAGGTTGAAATTCGACTACCAATGTTTCACGGATACAACATCGAGGTTTTGTCCAAACTGGTACCGGGAGCTGCGAAAACCAGCAATTTCACATAAGCACTGTTTTTACCACTCTACTTTTCATCAGCTAGCTCACTGGCTGGTGAAATCATTATACCCTTTAGGATGCCTCATTCTTTCAACGATTCGTCTGTAATAGTTCATGTAGAAGATGCCATATCAATGTGAAAAATTATTCCACTGATGTTGGATCCCTCTTAGTAGGGGCGAGATGTCTCAAGTGGTTAGAGCGCGAATCTACTGATCTGAAGGTCCGTGGTTCAAGCCCGGCTTCTGCCTCTCGACTTCCCCTGTCTAGGTTTGGGCAACCTGGCAGTATCCTAGCCCTTGTGCTTCCTTCGGGCGGCATTGCAGTTAGGCACCGAAAGGGTGCTGCAGCTGAACGACGAACGATCCATCTTAGCCAGTGTTTCTTGGGTTTTCTATCTGCACACATACTCCTATACGACTTCTTTTTGAGAATTTACTCTTTTAGGCATATTTTCTACGTAGCGGTTTTTAAACAGACTGACGGCAGGCAGTCTACTGAACCCAGGGCTAGCTGACATTTTTCATGAACTGATCGGAAGGCAAATAACAACTTCCATTACCTGAGCAAGAATGGAAAGACATTTGGTTGGTGATATTTTACTCATCACTAAAGTTGAACGGTTTACACCTTCAGAATTTAGTGTACTCTAATTTGGGGGTGGAGTGGGGGGTGAATCTGAGAAAGAGTAAAACATCGGATGTCTTGTTAACGAAGAATTTCAGGTACATCGAGCAATTGTCAGAGAGCTATAAGCGTGGTTTCATCAGAAAGTTATTATACGGAGCTGGGTGGACTTGCGCGGACAACTGTTTAGAGAATGAAAGGGAGTTTTCAACCCAGACTCAAAACCCAAAAACGCTTATCAAGTTCCTGGTCTACGAGGACACGGGAGTAAAATGGACAGCTGAAAATAAACCGATATTTCTAACAATACAGTGACGCTATGCGCACTTGACTGATGAAACGCGCCACATAACAGTGCGTGTATTCGACAGAATAATTGTTTCCTGTTGACCACTTGGACAATCGCACTGACAGAACCAGTACGCAGGTGGACAGTTTATGGTCTTTCCCGTCGTGTGCGAGTCAACTGCACGGACAGTTACGTAGGTAGAACGGAACGTTACAGACGTCAACGTACTGATGAATATTTTCACTAACACAGTTGATCCCAAGAGTCGGCCCACGACTCGATCAATAAATGCGCTTGCCGTTTGCATTGATCGCAAGGCATGTGCATCAGGCAGGTCATAAACTGAACTTGTAGAGTACATTAAGTGACTTGTTAGGCGAAACAAGAGTCAAATTGACCAACAGGCAAGCCATTGCTGACAAAATTTTAGGTCACAGAGTGAATGGTTTTGGAAATTATGGCCTGTTCCGTTTTCCACTTTTCATCTCCTCCGGTTGTTTTCGCCATGAGTATCTTTAAACCTAGTCTGTATATTGTAGAAAGTAGGGATTGGTACGATTATTCGAAACGCCTGCAATGCCTTTCACCGCTTTAACCAAAGCGTCAGTGAACGAGATACACCGTGGTGTGCTTTGGCAATGGGATAAGCAGTAATAATGATGAAGATTGAGGGAATACACTCAATTCCAAATTAGTTTGGCGCTAACGAGCTAGCCAACTGAATCCTGTCTGGACCGGCTGTTTATGAAATCCGAAAGGTTTGCAGGAATCTTAAGAATGGTGCTCCGTCGAGAAGAAATGGACGTTGTTAGATGGGAAGAACCACAATACCACATCACCGCAGATGAGTACGTAGCAGCCAAAAGTTTATCCCGGGGTAAAACTGTAAAGCTAATCCGGTTGGCCGGAATTTTCCCATTTTACGAGCACTTTTCAATGAGCTTTTCTAAGACAACACAGATGCATAAGTAATTTTAGGACCCGAAAAAAGGTAGGAAAATTAACTGGATAAACCCTAATCTTCTCGCATATTATATCTTTCTCCGCGTCCGAATGCGACTGGAACTGTCGATGCAATTCAACGTGAATAAGTGCAACACCTGTAGCAAAACATATTATCTCAAAACTGGATGAAATCTCGGCACTCACGTTGAGATCACTTAAAAGTAAACGTGTTCACGTCTCAAACTCGTTCTTCATTGAAAAACCTTTATGCTCCAGGGCAAATTGGTCAAGCAGACGTAGCTTTTAAGAATTTTTACAAAGCAGCAAAAATCCAACCTGTAACCGTAATGTGACACCATAGAATGACTGAAGCATTGACAGCACAAAAGAGATGTTTAACTCAAATAAGTGAAAATGTTACGGCCTTTTCTACGGCTATATATCAAATCCCGTTGAGTTTGGAAATACCGATTTAGGAAACCATATAATAAGGATCAAACAATTTCTCAAATACTCACTTTTGATGGAATTTTTTAAAATGAAACTGCGTTTCCCTGTGGCACTCTATAAAGACATATGGCTGAAGACAAACTGAGTAACTCCTGCTTTAAAGCAGAAACTAGTGTGCCCATAGAAGAAAAGAGGATACAGATCGCAAGAACCTTCCAGTTTACCCCAGAAGCCAGTGAACACCAAATTACTTGATGTGAACTGCGTGAAAGTTAAATGCAGCTTTATCTCGTCTACGTGTAAGTCAACCGCAATGATGATCGACCACTCGTGATTGAACGATGCTGATTGAGGTGGGGGGTCGCGGGTCCGAATCTCCTTAGGGGCTCATGACATGCGACGAGACAAGGCGCTCAAAAGCGGCTGTCCACAGTACACTAACTACCATTACTTGCGAAAATCTGAATTCAGTGGTCAGTTTACGGCCGACCTTATCCGATAAAGCTTTTACTAAGATAAGCTACATAGCACAACTACAATATCACGGAATTATCACAAGACAGCACTCAACCTACCCTAATGCACAGCGAGAAGAACACAGCCAGTGGCCAGTTCGAAATGACTTTCACCGAAACTCCTGAACCATCCTCGGGATTTTTAACGTTGCTTCCGTTGTGTCCAAAGTCAAAAAGTACTTGACTTCATGCCAAATCTCGATTCGGCCATCTAGGCCAAATCTTATCATAATCGGTGGTGGAGTTCGGAAGTTGCTTGGAATAGCTTGATCGTTGTATTTCAAGCCTTAATCGGGTCTTGGGGAGCAGGTTGTGAGAACCGATAAACCATCGTAGGCCTGACTGGTTAAATCCACCAACGCTTACTTGCGATCCTTGCATGATTAGCTTCATCTTACTTTCGTTCTCCCCGCGTGCAAAAGTGCAGAGGCGCATGTACCTATCGATCAACACGATGGTTCGCCTGCCTACCTTCGTCGCACACAGTAACGAGCAACTAACTATGGGCTGTGGGGTCAGGTGCATGAATGTATAGCTCATTGTGACCTGTCCAGCCCAGGGAATTGACAAGAACCGCCGATGCGCCTAAGGACTTCAGCAGTCAAGCGTGGGTTTAAGTACCGACAGCATGTGTGGAAGTGCAGAAAACAACCATCTACATGTGAGCACGTCTGAACTCAGGGAACGATGACCAGTCAGATATCCATGGTGGTTCAAAAGCGGATGCTAGTAATGTGCTTTCCCCCCACCTCAGTGTTTACGAGAAGGATAAGCGAGTCGCTTTTGGCATAACTTGCACTGGGGTGGGTGAATGAACTGCTCAATAAAGGCTGTGACATAGCCATAGATCAGTACTTTACCAGAATTAGACTGGTTTGGACATTACAACAGAACAAAATGACAACTGTGAGAACTATTCGCACAAACAACAAGGGAACCACGGTGAACTTAGATTACAAAAACTCAATAGCTATTGTGCTAACGAGTAGTACTGCATTAACAAACTATGGACATTACGGACGCCATCTCGCTTTCGGCAATGCGCACGCTGTTCTGAACTCCCACGATACACTCGTTTTATTTAACATACCAACAGACATTAATGGTTTTGTAAAGTTGAATCACTGACGGACTATTTCCATCGGAGCAATGCCCAGGAATCTCCGTATAGTTTAGCAACTCGCTTTGGCCGATCTGTCTCAAAACTGGGTTGATTTGGAATGCCTCGAGAACAAGCCAAATCATAATCAACACGGAAACACTTCTATCGTAGTGAGTTTGTTGAAGTCAGAATAAGCAAACACCGTGGATTTGAGTGTTTCCATTTGCAGCACGCTTCTAGTTACTGGCGGAGAGACCATTCTTGACAGAGCATGTACCGGAGGAATGGGACTGTTAAAGAATATGTGAATGCTTTTTCTCAGTATTCTCAGCGGCAGGCACACAACCTCACTTCGCATTTAGGTCAGCTTACGTTTTTTTAATAGTAGACACAAAATGAGTTTCATTTCTACACGCGCCTTTGGAATCACTTTAGTTGCTCGGGCATTTTGCTGCGTTCAATAGCTACCTCCAAACTTATGGTGGTGGTCGGATGAGGATAGCTAATGAGTGTTTTCACTCGACGTTACAATTTATTGGAAGGACAGTATCGATACTATCAGCTTCTTCGCTCGCAGTACATAGTCAGATTGAGTTCCAAAAAAAAACCCATATTCTAAAGTTAATTAGTTCAACAAAGCAGATTTGATGTTTCGTTTCTAGGATGTCAGCTAGTTACAGATAATCGGTACCAAATCCAGCAATCAGGTGTAAAAATCCACCTAATAGTCAGGACTTAAGCAGGAATATCTTGGTAAAGCCCCCAGCTATTTCCGGTGAACATACTCAAACTCACTGTTTTTACGGGGTAAGTTTGACAAAAAAACAGACTAGGTTTACTCGTTTATGTATGGGACGTCCACGGATGTGGAATCAGTCACGCTGCTGCGCTACCATACACATCATGGAGTCGAAAGGTTCGACAAAGCTTACGGCAGTCACTATACCAGAATCGCGTACACCAGACTACCTTACGGAGTGTATTGTTGTATGGCTAGGGAACCTGGTCGATTCGGGAGGAGGATCTCAGATATCTTCAGATCTTTGACCGCGGATGCCCCAGAACTATAGCTGGAATCGATTGGAACCAGTGAATTTGGAAATGGGCAATCAGGAGACCGGTTTTCGGTACTTCACACACAAAGAATTCATCCAGTACCGCAAGCTAAGTTGACTTGATCGTGTTACGCGTGCCAAGAAGAATGTGTTTTTTTCGCTGCCGAATCCGGAATAACGAAAACCTAGAGGTGGACAGAATATGATATGGCAAGAGAACGAGGCGCTCGTGCTGTATGTTTCTACCCAGACTGTATAACTGAGGGTTGGAGATGACCGTGGTAAACTAGACCAAGTTCCCCCTTCCAGTCCCATTCTTCTTCTTATTCTTTCCATTACAAGTCTTCATCTAAATAAATTGACATCTTTGCACAACAATGAAGCACCAGTGTTCTCATCTGACGTTGCTGCCAATGACGACGATGAACACAATTAGTTTTTGAAGTCCGACAATGCGCCTGTTGTATTACCGTCTTTTGCATCCCACTTCGTTATCCGAGAACTTAAATACGGTCTGTTTTCCAAACCGTCAACGTGTCAACCTCCATATCGAAAATGACTCCACCAACTTCCAAGCCTCCACTACTCAAAGGTTTCCGGGCACATATGGTCTAAAAACATCTCCGGAGTTTACACAGACATCAGCTGGAATGAAACAAACTCTATTAGGATAGACATGCAGTAGCATAGGTGAACGAAACGAACCGGTGAAAGCACGGGGAATCCAGCTCCCAAAACTCTCAGTAAGTTGGCGGTCAGCAAATAAACCATATATTTGTGAGTCAGAAATTTTCGCACTTTTACGGCAACAACAAAGTCAGCATGGTTTCCGTCGGGCCATAAGTACAGCAGATGGGCACAGTCCTGGAACATGAGAGGAAGAAAGTACAGAAAACTTCATATATATATATATATCAATGAGACCAGCATATTTCAAGCATACAGTGTGCACTATTGAAATTCGTGTTTGATTGCTACAGGAATTTGCTTTAACAAAGGATATGTAGCGGTCGAAAAAGACGCGTTAAAAATTAATAAGCAAAAGGTAAGCAGTAAGTCCTTCGAATTGGGGGCCGTTGCTGAGCTTGCACAGGGCAAAAAAGCAATCGTGTGAAGTAGGCAAACTGCATGAGCTAGGTTGAATCAAGAACGACTGCACCAAGATAAAGCCTTCTGGACAACAAACGGCAAGGACTGGCTGATAGAATGAGGAAGACTAAATAAGAATGAGTTAGCAGCGAAAACATGGAAACCAAGTTATGCTGCATTTAAAATCACATTTAGAATACAGCAACTGTGCGAAAATATTTAAAGAAATTTTCTAACTTTTTCATGATATTGTGGTAATATTCGGGATGCGATGTTAGCGGTGGCTTTGGTGCGGACGGAGAGCAAGTATCAGTCACAAAGAAGTAACTAAATAGCCGACCTGTTGTTAGAAGAGCACTGCTATTGAAGATACGTATCGAGAAACACGTCAAAACTGCCTTCTGAAGGAGGCAATTACGTTTACCTCACTAGTAGCTGAAGGAGCTTCATAATATATACAATAAAATAATCATTTAACTGGCACCTAGTTGCCATGAGGTCTTAAATATGCCAGGTTACCTAAGCCTAGAGAGAAACAGTCGAGACGCCAAGGTTGGGTTCGAACCATCGGCCTTCCGGCCAGCAAGCTCGCGTCTCCACTACTCAGCCATTTCGAGCTCACGCAGTACACAGGTATTCGTAGCTAGTGGGATGTTGCTGTAAATCAGACAGTTAGGTGACCTAGAACCGACACTTCAACTGGGCAACTTTTCCCTCTGATCAAGTCGAAGTGTGTGGATTGTCACCAGGGATCCAACCAAGGAAAGTCAAGTTGGCTTATGCTGAAGAGCTGAAAAGTTATCATTGTTACTGAGGATCGTCGATAATGTTTGTATTCAAAACCATACGTCCAATCGCATTTGTGAGGGCACAGTAGCCTTACTGATGGACAAACTAACGTAAACGACAGCAGAAAGTACTTGTCATGAGTCTGTGAGGTTTTTGAAAGGCACGCCAAGAAGAAATCATGAAAGTGCTTCTATGAGCTGAAGGTTGTTTACTACAGAGTTCTACGGTGTGTTGTTGGTCTGGATACTCATTGGGACGGCGATACAATAATTGTTCATAGCCACAAGTGTGGGTTCATCAAACTGTTGATCAGTCATTCGTACCCAAATGTAGCGTTCGGCTATTAACCCGAACGCTGCGTGTTCAAACATCCCTAGAGATCTATAAGGTACGACCTGTTGATAATGCCTATCAGAATGGTTGTTAGTTTGTTCGCTGAGCTGGCCAATTTGATTGCAAACGTCAGTGCGCTGTCGGGGAGCGCAGGAACAGATTAACTTCAGTTGCATGATCAGCCTCCGTTAAAAGTAGACCGGTCACAGTAGTGCTTGCGTTGGTGGTAACGCAGATTTACCATGCGTTGGTCGAAAGAGACGGTTGCAAGACAGTTTCAACGACCCGGAAGAAAGACGCGATGTTAGCGGTGGCTTTGGTGCGGACGGAGAGCAAGTATCAGTCACAAAGAAGTAACTAAATAGCCGACCTGTTGTTAGAAGAGCACTGCTATTGAAGATACGTATCGAGAAACACGTCAAAACTGCCTTCTGAAGGAGGCAATTACGTTTACCTCACTAGTAGCTGAAGGAGCTTCATAATATATACAATAAAATAATCATTTAACTGGCACCTAGTTGCCATGAGGTCTTAAATATGCCAGGTTACCTAAGCCTAGAGAGAAACAGTCGAGACGCCAAGGTTGGGTTCGAACCATCGGCCTTCCGGCCAGCAAGCTCGCGTCTCCACTACTCAGCCATTTCGAGCTCACGCAGTACACAGGTATTCGTAGCTAGTGGGATGTTGCTGTAAATCAGACAGTTAGGTGACCTAGAACCGACACTTCAACTGGGCAACTTTTCCCTCTGATCAAGTCGAAGTGTGTGGATTGTCACCAGGGATCCAACCAAGGAAAGTCAAGTTGGCTTATGCTGAAGAGCTGAAAAGTTATCATTGTTACTGAGGATCGTCGATAATGTTTGTATTCAAAACCATACGTCCAATCGCATTTGTGAGGGCACAGTAGCCTTACTGATGGACAAACTAACGTAAACGACAGCAGAAAGTACTTGTCATGAGTCTGTGAGGTTTTTGAAAGGCACGCCAAGAAGAAATCATGAAAGTGCTTCTATGAGCTGAAGGTTGTTTACTACAGAGTTCTACGGTGTGTTGTTGGTCTGGATACTCATTGGGACGGCGATACAATAATTGTTCATAGCCACAAGTGTGGGTTCATCAAACTGTTGATCAGTCATTCGTACCCAAATGTAGCGTTCGGCTATTAACCCGAACGCTGCGTGTTCAAACATCCCTAGAGATCTATAAGGTACGACCTGTTGATAATGCCTATCAGAATGGTTGTTAGTTTGTTCGCTGAGCTGGCCAATTTGATTGCAAACGTCAGTGCGCTGTCGGGGAGCGCAGGAACAGATTAACTTCAGTTGCATGATCAGCCTCCGTTAAAAGTAGACCGGTCACAGTAGTGCTTGCGTTGGTGGTAACGCAGATTTACCATGCGTTGGTCGAAAGAGACGGTTGCAAGACAGTTTCAACGACCCGGAAGAAAGACGTTTCAGGGCCAGTCTTTTGGGAACTTACCTAGGTCGGATAAAGTAGTTTGCATATCATCTTCTGTATAGTCACGTTTTGGGAACGTTGTGAACAAAATGACCGTGGTGGGATCCAATTCATCTGATCCATCAGACCAGTGCTGACATACATAGAGTCGAACTGCGCTGAGCGGTTCATTTGCACCAAAGTCATACTTCAATGGCTGTCCTGTGGGAAGACGAATGTGCAGTCGACATATGGTGGCATCTGACTTAGTTGCTTGCGGTGGTAGGGTAGGTTTAGAAGAAGGGGCCGCAGCAGCAGCCTCTCCGCGTTCACGCATTTTCTAAGAGGGAAGTTGCAAGGGAACCCAACAAAACACATCATCATGGTGGACACAAACTCAGTGAGGAAGCATATGCTAGATTAAGACGATATTCTTGTAAAGTTCGTAATGGATTGGATAGTCATCTACTTAACCGAAATTAAGGTATAGTGCGAGATACTCGCGACGGAATATAGCAGGTGTAGTGCTAGTCGCTAAACTATCAAAATCCCGGCGGATGAGTGTAACGAGCCGGCTACCAGTGAGGCCCAACTGTGAAAGTGATGAAGAATAGTGTCCGAGTGAAGAGGAATGTGGAAGGAACGGGAACTGGGTAAAAATGACAAGCTTCAATAGGGAGCAAGCAAAAGCGAATGGAGTACAGCTTGGATATGTAGGATTTTCATAAGTTTTTAATAACACATTAAAAACCGTACCATGGTACACAGAACCCTGAGGCTAAGTTTGCACCGCATAAAAGGATAGCGTAAACAATGGATTTAATTCACCTAGTTCGAATGAATGATTTGTTCAAATTCCTGGAGACAATCACTATCCTAGTGTAACGTTCCAAAACGGGATCAAGCATGAAAATGACATACAATAGCTAAACAGTTAGGCTAAAAGTGAGGTATAGGTTCAGCGTTGAGAGAACCGAAGTGTCAGCTTTTCTATTGCCTACAGGAACGATCAAGAGGATGATGGCCAAGAAGGCGTGAGGATTCTGCCTACTAGTTACTAATTCCACTTTGTGTTACCGTCTTACAGTCTGTACAGCAGTACGGTCCTTCATTCTGCCAATATTAGAGGTAGCATATGTAATAAACATACCAGTCACAGTCATCATCATCATCATCGACATGATGTCAGTGTTCAACGCCGATGCTTCGCTGCCTTACAACTACGATTTATTTGAAAGCCTTACTATGAATAATAAAGGTGGACAGGGAAGGGACTTTGTGCTAGCTTACTACAAGCATTCCAAGGTACCTACACCTCCAAACACTCATTCATCTGGATAAAAACTGACAACAAGATCGTCACTGACATCGGTTGGCAGCCATATCTTGCAGCACTGACAGCACCGACAGCATCTCCTTCAGACTCCTCTGCCAGGTCAAGGGTTGACCACCTCTCTGCTTCCGCCACTCTGAGTTGGGCATGGAAAGCAGCACTCACCTCGGCAAAAGATGGTTAGGCACACGCACCACA